>CAUJRU010001314.1:0-167168 GCA_963277665.1 Viscum album | reverse complement strand
ATCAATATACTAGTATGTTTTTTTAAGAAGTATTCGAACTAAACTACACACACCTCCATCTAATGGATGAATAACATAATGTTTCTGTGGATGGAAAACTAACACCTCACAAAACGAAGATTGTTCAAAAATCCCCAAAAGCCTATATTGGTGGCCATTATGATGGCACAATATTTATATATGATATATATTATTTTTATGTTTTCTTTATTCTTCTATAATTTCCATTTATATAATTCCTGTATAGTTACCATTATAGGTAAATTCGATAATTTTATTTGAGAAAGTGCGGACTACCGCCCCCTCAATGTGATATGACTCGTTCATACCATATGTGGTACATATAAAGGACAGATTTAATTATACTATATATGATAAAATAATGTAATTATAATACTACTATTTCTCATTATTTTTTAATTCAATTAAATATGAAATAGAAATGGAAGTAGTGTTCACGCGTACGTTCGACTTACCATCTCCATGAACGGTGCATTTCATATCTTACCTCTGTATGTTATATACTATTATAATTACATGTATCTACTAGATATATATGACATATATGATATCTAAATCTTGAATATTATTCTAGATATAATGGACTATTGTCCACATGAACAACATGTACTTATAAGAAGTCTATTTTTGACTCAAGTACCAAATATCAACAAAACTAACATTATTAACATAAATGATTAAATAATGATTATAACATGGTAATAAGTGATAAAAAAGGAATAATAAAATTGAAAAAGATTCTTAATAAAGTAAAAATAACCATTAGTTTATTATTTAGGATATTAAAGAACGATCGAGTCAAGTCAGAAACAAGGTAAGGGACTTCGTCTCAATCTCCTTTCATTGAGGCATATTTTGGTTTAATACACAACATTCTTTTATACATTGTATAATCACCCTTGACAATTAAAAGGGAATATTTTTTCTTCGAAGCGGTTTACTAAACAAAAAAAGGAATGTTTCCTTTAACGTAAGCGGTGACAATTTCCTTTTCCGCCTCTGTGAGTATTATTTGATCTTTGACTTCCTCAAAAAGAATTAATGTTTTTTGATTAGAATAAATATCATATACTGTTTTATGTATTTTGGTATTGAAAATGGATTTGAAAATGGATTTTTATGTCAATTTATTTAAGTGATATATTGTGATTGAAATGTGGAAATGTTTTATTTCCTTTTAATTATTTTATGTGTTGTGATTTTATAATAGAACATGGACATTTGATGGGTGGTTACATGATAAACCAAATGACGGGTGGTGCCGTGAATACCTGGATGGGTGTTTATGTTATAACCTCTTATGCATTGGGTATAGAGGTTGGTCGTATGGATATTCTATTTAGTGATACGTGTTGAAGTCGACCGTATGGTTATTCTATTTCGGTATTTTTATGTCCTAAGTTACCTTTATTTGTTATTTGTTCTTTATATGGGTTTTATGGTAATGTTTTTGTCACAAAAGGGTACGTATTGTTATTTTATTCAGGGAAGAGTATTTACAACTTCATAATGATGATAAGTATTACTTATGATAAAGAATTATTTGGTTACTTTTTGTTTTGAAAAACAAACAGTTTTATTTCGTTGTGTATCCCTTAGTGATCTTTTTATGCTCACCCAAAGTTATTGAATTGTTTTTCACAAGACATAATGTGGAATAGGGTCAAGGATGGGAACAAGTAAAAGTCATGCTCTCTAAAACATGGAATTAGAAATGAATCTTTTTTTTCAAGTGTTTTTATTTTATGTAAAAAAATGTAAACTGGGTAGGAGTGTCTACTTTGTATTTTTGAGATGTAATATTTATGTCCTAATTCTCTAAAACAATAAACCTAAAATTATACCTAATGTGAATTATTCATTTAATTCAATATTATGTAAGGTTTATGTGTGGGTCCTAATAGTTGGTATCAGAGGTCGGTTTAGACAACTTTTCGAGTTATGGTGTTGTTAAATAAATGTACATTGATTAATTTATGGTAATATTGAATTGATATTGAATTTACAGATTACCATATTTCTTAGTCTAAGATATTTCTTTCGTAAGAATGTTTTTTTTAAGGAAACAGAGCAGATTTTCAGGGAAGGCATGCAGAGGAGAATGACCTTTCAAATCACCAACATAAGATGGTCAGAATCAGAATCGAACAGTTTGTTGTAGTGATGGCTCAGTTGAATCAGGTGACAAATGGTGGCAGTTTTTATTGATGATATTTTGGTTTATTCCAAAAGTAATGTGAATCATGAAAGTCATTTAAGGTTTATCTTGAAAACATTAAATCAAAATAATGTATATGGGAAATTAGGCATGTGTGTGTTTTGGTTACAAAAAATTTCATTCATTGGTCACATTGTTTCAAAAAATAGCATAACTGTTGATCCTAAAAAAAGATGTTGAAGAATGCCCAAGACCCAAAAATATAACCAAGATTCATTGTTTTCTGGGTATGGCAGTTTATTACCGGAGGTTTGTTGAAAATTTTTCACAGTTATCTAGTCCATTGTCTTAGTTATCTCAAATGGTTTTATGTTTATTTGGAAAAAAGAATGTGATGATTGTTTTCAAAAATTGAAAAGAAGATTGGTGAATGCTCTAGTTTTGGCAATACCATCCAAAAATGGTGAGTTTTTTATCTACAATGATTCTTCATTGAAAGGAATTGGTTGGGTCTTTAAGCAGAATGGTCAGTTAATTGCTTATGCTTCACGTCAGTTGAAACCCCGTGAGTAAAATTACCCTACACATGATTTTTAATTAGCTGTTGTTGTTTTTACTTTAAAAATGTAGAGGAATCATTTGTAAGGAGTAAAATTTGAAATATATACTGACCAAAAATGTTTTAAGTATATATTCACTAAAAAATTATTAAACATGATACAGATGAGATGGTTGTAATTAATCAAGGATTCTGATTACATGATCCTTTTCCATCCGAGAAAAGAAAATAAAATGGCTGATGCTTTGAGTCAGAAATGTAATGATTGATTAACTATGTTATGTTTGGAACAAGATCCTTTGATTTTTTATTTGATTAAATTTCGAATAGATGTTTTTGGTTTATGAAATTATTCTATTCTGTATCTGGTGTCAATGAGATTATCTCTATCAGACAGTATAAAGTAAGTGTAGGAAAAATACATTGAGTTGCAGAAAAAGGTAGAGTTGGTTCAGAAAGGTATGTTTCCTTAATTTAACATTAATAATGATTGTGTTTTGAGGTTTGGAAAGAGAATATTTGTGCCTTGTGATTCACAGATTAAGAATGAGTTGTTATGTGAAGCTCATAGTTATCTATTTTCAGTTCATCCTGGTAGTACTAAGATGTACAATGATCATCAATAGTATTATTGGTGGGATGGAATGAAATGTGATATTTCTGATTTTACTGTGATGTTTTTTACATGTCAACAGGTTAAAGCAGTGAGGTAGTAACTTAAAAGTATGCTTCAGCCTTTACCATTTCCAGAGTGGAAATGGGAAAATATATCCCTGGACCTTGTTGTGTTATTAGTGAAGACATCTCGAGGTAATACTACAATCTGGGTTATAGTTGATCGATTCACTAAATCTGCTCATTTCCTTCTAATTCAAGATACATTGTCAATAGATCAACATTCTCAGTTTTATGTTATAGAGATAGTCAGGTTGCATGGAGTTCCCCTCTACATTGTGTATTATCGTGATCCTAGGTTTACTTCTAGCTTTTGGAAAGGCCTTCAGAAGTCGTTCGGTACTGAATTATATTTTATTATAGTTTTACATCTACAATCAGATGGGCAGTCAGAATTAACAATTCAGACCAGGGAGAATATTCTACGTTCTTGTTCACTAGATTACAATTGAATTTTGGACCAACATATTTCTTTTGATGAATTTTCATATAACAATAGTTTTCATTTCAATATACCCATGGCTCCATTTGAGGCGTTATATGGAAAGCATTGTCGAATTGCAGTTTTATTGGATTATGTAGGTGGAACGAAGCATATGGGACCAGAATTGGTAGAAGAGATGGGAGATAAAGCTTAGTTGATTCAGAAGCACATGAGAACAGCTCAGAGCTGACAAAAAGTTGTGCAGATAACCAGAGGAAGGATCATTCTTTTGTTGTAGGTGATCATGTCATTCTCAACGATTCTATATGGAAATGTAGGGTGTGTTTTGTTCAAAAGGGAAATTTGAGTCCATGGTTCATTGGAGCAAATAAAATTCAAGAGAAATTTGAATTAGTTGTGTACAAATTATTATTACCTCCATGTTTATTACAGGTATAAAATGTTTATCATGTTTTGATGTTGAGAAAGTATATTCCAAATCCAACTCATGTTTTGAGCATGGAGGTGGTTCAGTCGGAAGAGAATCACTCTTATGAAGAACAACCAGTCCATATTCTTTTCTGAAGAGAGCAAGTGTTGCAGAATATGGTAATTCACCAGGTAGAGGATTTGTGAAAAAACCATATAGTTGAAGAGGAAACATGGAAATCTGAAAATGCTATGAGGGATAAATACCCAGACTTATTTTGATAAGTGAATTAAAAATGCGAGGATGCAATTTACAAAATGGGGGAAAGATGTAACATCTCATGTAATTGAAGAGTAAGAGATTTTCATATTTATTAACATTTGTGAATTAAATATTAATTTTACATTAATGGGGTTTCTATGATCGATAGCGTACCTGATACACAACAACAGGTTTCTTTAAAATCTTACATTGCACATTAATAATAAAATATTATTATATTAAATAGAAGTTAACTCATATCCGTTGTATTGTCTAGAATGAACAAAACAAAATAAAAATTGATTATACATGTTTTTTAGATGTATTTAATTTTATCCAATAAAAGTTAGAGGCTTAAAATGTGAATGAATCTAATTTTAAGCATAATTTACATTAAAAGGACTATTTACTGCCTTTTAATGGAAAACCCTCATTAAATATAGTTTTGGTCATTTTTGTATGTTATATTTGACCAAATAAAATTCTTTTATAGATTTGGGACATCAAATTTTACTTTGGGTATTTTTTGTGTATTTTTCCGATAAAGTTCATTTTTATAATAAATAGGTATAAATATTGTAATTTAATTAAAAATTGTGTTTTAATATAATTCATTTACATTGTTAGATTATTTTTATAATTGTTTTTAAAGTGTAGTTAGAAAATATTTTTACCATTTATTCCAATGTTGGTCATTGTAATTATTTTTACATTGAAATTGGACATAATCAAGTTTCGATATTTTGATAGTCATTGTTTCTTAAAAACACGCTCTTTGTTTTAAAAACGGCAATTAATTTTAAATTAATTAATTCCATTTATATGTATTGAATTTAGAAAAATATAAAACAATTTTCAATTAGGAATATCAAATAAATCTTAGGCCAAATATTTGGTATTTTTTTGAAAAACATCAATTTTTTATTAATAGTGAAACCACTTAGTAGTCGTTAAAAAACTGATTTTTTTCATCTAAATGAAATTTTTCCGCTTCTTCGAATTGAATTATGAAAATATGAAATACATGGTTGTTATAAAGAAATAAAATGTAGTTCAATAAAATAAAAATAATATTTGGTGAATAGTAACTTTTGACATTTATTTACCGCGATTAAAGGTACATAGAGAAATTCAAGGTAAAAAGTGTATTATAATAATTCAAAATTACCTTAACACTTGTCCAAACCATATTTGTTGCGTCATTAACTATCATTGGCATCTTTGGGTCGATTTTTGGACCCATTTGAGCCACATGGGAGTGATAAGGACGATTTAGATTAATTAACATAATGTAAATGCAAAAATGACATAAGAAAATATCTTTTAGTAAATTAATTTTTACAAGGGGTTATATAAATTATATTTTAGACTATAAAAATTAATTTGAAATATCATAATATTTAGTATACCATGGTATTTTTTTATAATTTTTAGACATCAAATAAATTAAATTATTTATGACACAATCATGATGCAGTATTTACCTCATTAATAAATTATTTAAATAAATAAAAATATAATGATAAAAATATTATTAAAAACCTGTCCAACTATTATTGGATGATTTTATTTCGACCATTGGACATCTTATCTTATAAATTATTGATTTTTAGACCTTTAGAAATTGAGGATATGTTTATAATAAAATAATGTTTTCACACTTTCTTGAAGAGCTCCTCCTCCACCATATAAAAGAAGACCACTTATAACAAAATCCTCACACCTCTCAATTATTTTGGCTCGTCAGAACTCTATATAATTAATCTCCCTACATCCCTCTCTTCCTCCTAGAAGCCTTAACTTAGGCAGAAGGCAGTTCAAGAAGTACTTCTGTTCAAACCAAAGGAAGTTACCCAAATTAAAGGTAACAGTTTCTCTTAAATTGTTTTCTTTTATTTTACATATCCAACCACTAATCTCTTTTTATTGCTTTATTTTTTAACAAAAATGGTATCCTAAATCTACCAAGATGTTGTTATGAGAAGTATTACAACTACAGTTACACACACCTTCATCTAGTGGGTGAAGAACATAATGTTTATTTGGAAGGAAAACTAACGCCTCACGAAATGATGATTTTTCAAATATTCACAACCACCTCTCATGGTGGAAATTATGATGGCACTATATTTATATATGACATATATTATTTTTAGGTTTTTTTTATGCTTTTGTAATTTCCATTTATATCATTCCATTATGGTTACCATTATGTGTAAATGTGATAATTTCATTTGAGGAAGTGTGGACTACCGTCCCCTCAAAGTGATATGACTCGTTCATACCATATGTGGTAAGTATAAAGGATAGATTTAATGATACAATATATGATAAAATACTAGATTATAACACTACTATTCATCATTATGTTTTAATTCCATTAAATATTGAATAGAAATGGAAGTAGAGTTCATGCGTACGTACGACTTACCGTCTCCGTGAAAGGTGTATTTCATTTCTTACCTCCATATGTTATGTTCAATTATAAATACATGTATATAATGGATATATATGAAATATACAATATCTAAATCATCAAAATCAATCTGTATATAATGGAATATTGACCACATGAATAACATATAATTATAAGAAGTCCATTTTTTACTCAATTACCAAATATTGATAAAATGAACATTATTAACTTAAATAATTAAATAATGTTTATAACATCGTAATAAGTGATAAAAATGGAATAATAAACTTGAAAAAGGATCATAATAAAGGAAGAAATTTCTTTAGTTTTTTATTCAGGAGATTAAAGATCGATCGAGTCATGTCGAACATGAGGTAAGGGACTTCGTCTCAATCTCCTTTCATTATGCCATATTTTGTTTTAATACACAAATTTCTTTTATAAGATGTATAAGAACCCTTGACATTTCATTGGGAATCATTCTCTACGAAGCATTTCAATAAACGGAAAAAATGAATGTTTCTATTAACATAAGTGGTGTCAATGACCTTTTCCGCCACTGTGAGTTTTATTTGATCTTTGGCTTCCTCAACACGCCATAATAATTTTATCAGAAAATAAATACCATATACTCTTTTAAGTATTTTGGCATTGAAAGTGGTTTTGATAATGCATTTTTTATGTAAATATATTTCAGTGATATATTGTGATTGAAAAGTGGAAATTTTTTCTTTCTTTTATAATTGTTTTACATGTTATGATTTTATAAGGGTACTTGGACATTTGACGGGTGGTTATGTGATAAACCAAATGATGGGTGGTGCTATGTATACCAGGACGGGTGGTTACGTTATAACATCCATTGCATTGGGTATAGAAGTCGGACGTATGGTTATTCCATTTAGTGATATGTGTGGAAGTCAACCATATGGATATTTCATTTAAGCATGTTTATGTAACAAGTTACGTTTATATGTTATGTGTTATTTATATGGGTTTTATTATAATAATTTGGTTATAAAAGGGTATGTAATGATCTTTTATACAGTGAAGAGTATTTACTACTTCATAAAGGTGAAACATATTTCTTATGATTAATTATTCAAGGTTTACTTGTTGTTTTTGAAAAAACTAATAGTTTTCCTTCTTTGTGTATTCCTTACTGAGCTTTTTATTCTCATACCATGTTTTTTAATGTTTTTCTCAAGACATAAAGTCGAATAAGTTCATGGATGGAATCAAGGAAAAGTCATGCTCTCTTAAACATTGAATTAGACATGAATCTTTTTTTCAAGAGTTTTGATTTTATGAAAAAAGAAAACTAAGTAGTTGTGTCTACTTTGTATTTTTGATATGTAATAATTATAGCTTAATTCTCTAAAACTCTAATCCTAAAAATATCCTCAATGTGAATTATTAATTTAATTGAATACTATGTAAGGTTTAAGTTTGGGTCCTTACATTTATGTTCAGTTTAATGGTATCAATTAAAGGGTATTATGAATCAAGGTTAGTAAAGTGGTTATAATCTTATGTTATAATATCATAATTTATTGGGTTTGTCTATGATTATGCATACTTTGATAAAATATTATGATATATCTGACCAAAATTATGTATAATATTATTGTAATCAATTTTATTAATACTTATACCATTAAAGATATCATTTTCCTGCTCTTTTTTACTTAGGATATTTAAAAAATTTTTTTTTATGAAAATCAAAATTATTTCATTATTTAGGTGAAAATCTATTTTCACATAAAATGAAAGTTTATAAAATTGTTTTAAAAAATAATTTGAACTAATATATTAAGATTAATTTTTTGGAAAATGATGCTAAAATGTTTTTATATTTTAATATGTTTTATAGATTATTACCAAAACATCTTTTATATATTTCATAATTTATTTCCCATGAAATGTATATTGAAAATGTTTTTTCGTAAAAATGTGTTACATATGATTTTTAAAATATTCTATTATATAATTAAAAAAAATTCAATTAAAAGTGTTAAAAAGTTATATTTTAATTTTTTTTCAATGTGTAATAGATATTTTTCTCCATAAAATCATTTAAATGAAATTTAAAAATTATATTAAATATAATATGAAATATTTTGGTGTTACATAAGTGTTTTTGGTGACATGATCTAAGGATTAAATTAATGTTATATCTCTAAATGGTTTATTTATATAATGTATTTTTTTTATGAATCTTGTTTCTCTTCATAGGGTTATAACATAAAAAAATTATTATGAACCACACATTTTTTCATGGGTTATTCTATGATGAAATAATTATAGAACCTATCTCGTGTTATAGTTTAAGATAGGAATAAATTTTTTATTCTAATTTAATATTAAGGTTTTTATATAATGAATATTGTTATAGTTAGGAACACATAAATATGGCTTTCAATGTGATACTGGTGGGATAAATATGACCCTCTATTTCATTGGGTAATGACTTATATATTTCATGTGATAGACAAAGATAGAATTGGGAGTTAAACATAAATAATAAATGTCATTGTACGATATGACAGTTTGGATAATGAACCCATTACAGTATGGGAAAATGGATACCACCATGGATGGTGGTGTGTCTCATCCAAAAGTTATAGGAATCTACTTATGAACATGATTACATGTTTGTAATGTAATATTAGAACATGAATATATGTTAACAATGTTATTCATAGACCTTGTTTAACAAACATAAGATTATATAATGTCCATATTTATTTCCCTTTACATAATGCAAGAACTTATTTAAACTTTTACATGTTCAAAACAATATAAACTAATTCATATGCCCCACATATATGTATTTTTCAATTTTTCATCATTCATGACACATGTTTTTTGATTTTCTTATGATTCATTTCTTTTGAACTATTAATCATTATTCGATGGTTAATTTCTTTAATATTTGATATGAAGGGTATGGTTTTCAAATTTTATACCCATGTTATCATACACTCATCCATATATAATGATTATGTATGTCTGTTTCTTTAAACTTACTAAGCTATTTGTCCCAGACATTTTTATATTTCCTTTCAAAAGAGTATCATGAAAGGTTATAAGTAGCGTATGTTTGTGATGAGTAATAAAATATTTGATTGTTATGGAATTGTTTCAGGATATTCCACAATGAAAAATGATTTCTAACCTAGTCTCCAAAGACACATCGTTACTATAGTCTTTAGGCTGGTACATTTCTAATGTATGGAATATTCTTCTAAAAAGATTAAATATTTATATAGAAAATGTTATTTTTAATATTGATGGTATTAAAGGAGTGGTAAAATAACAATTTCAAATAACCATGATAAATCTTTAGTAATATCCATTGGGACATTTATATGTATATGACTAAGGGTGTCACAACAAATATGTATAGTATTGATTCAAATTTTTCAAAAATGTTCGAGAATTTCGTTAATGTTTATAGGTAGTGGTTTCTAAGACATTACATCTATTTTTGGATACTACAAGAGGATTTGGCTCTAGAATAGAAATATATGGAGGTAAATACATTCAAACACTATTCATCTATACATGATAGGGAATTGGAAGACAAAAATAGATTTTAATGAACACTTTGTTTGAAACTATATGGTGGATATTCATTAAAAATTTAGAAACTCTTTACAAACGATCGTATAAAATATAAATAAATTCTGACTAGGAATTAAATAAGATACACCTAAGGGTTCAAAAACAATAATTCTTCATGAATAATATAATGAACTTTTTTTATTATGATTATGTCATTTTCTAATATGATTATTCTTTCTCACTCTATGTTTTTGGGTTTTAGTCAATTGAGGGAACCACAACGAACAATGTTAAAATTAAATGTTACAAAAAAAATTCTAATGAGATTCTAAATGTGATAATGATAAGAGTAAATTTATTTAGGATTATACCTAATCGGTTTGGTCAAAAAATAATAATTATTATTATTTCAAATGACTCTCAGAAAGACAAAAAGTAGAAGGAAGTTATTATCTTTGGTGTAAGGTGTTGGTAACCATGAAATAATGAATATTTAGTTTCCTATATGTAGATAATTTATTAATAATAACCCCACTGAATGTCCTATATGAAATATTAAAACTTTTGACTATGTAAATATAAGATAAAAATAATGTAACTAAAAATAGAAAATTAAAACATTTACTAAGTTAGTGGATAATTAAATTATTCTACACAAGTTATCATCAACTATTGAATAAATTAAATATAAAAAAATATGGGAATAATATAAATATATTTCCAATTATGAGATCATGCGAATAAAATCAAAATGTTTTTATGAGTAATGGTTATATTTTTAATGATGAAGAGACTAAAAATTACTTGTGAAACGAATGAGGTATTAATGGAAATGATTATGAATCCTAAAACTTTTTTTGATAAAGAATATTAATGATTTAGTTATTAATTTATTAGTATTCAATAATTAATATATACAAAATAATTTTTTATAATATGACTTTATATATGGAATAAGAATAATTTATTTTGTCACTCAGATGACCAAAAAAATTTATTTAATTGAAGGGATACATTTTAGGAAAAAACGATTAAATTAATGTAACAATTAATTTAATTTTAATATTGAGACGATAATGTTATGTTTTGATAAGAGATGTTGGAATATAATAATGTAATTTTTGTATTACATATTATTCTAGATTATGTTAATAATTTGGGAAAATATGGGTAATTCAATTACAAATGGAGTTTACAACATTTTTAGATTTTATTAATATATTCAATAAGCTATGTTCATTGTAAGGAATTTAGAATTATGTATTTTTATTCAAATTTCTTTCTAATAATTCATTTTACTAAAATATTTGAGGATAATACACAATAAAGGTAATCCCATTATTCTTAAGTGTTAATAATGATTAAATTTATGTTATTTGGGGGATCAATTTGAAGAAATATTTGAGAAATTATGACACCTACTATCTTCTGTTTTTCATTTTAATCAATGGGAAGGTTCATAAGGAATAATTTTTATGAAATTTATTATTTTGAATAATGTATGAGGGTTAAAATACTAATGTTTTATTTCACTGTAATAATATTTATCCCTAACCAGTGCAAACCAATTTGTTGTGATGATAACTAATGATATGTTTAATTACTAACCATTATATTTATGGATTTTATGATATATTTTATCATTAGAAATAAAAAATAATAAATTATTTCATAGAGTAAGAGATAAAATGTAAATTTTTTAATGAACAAACAAAGTGTGAAATCATAGTTATGAAATGTAATGAAATCCTTAAATTTTTTCTTCTCATGAAAATTATTAAACATTCGAAAATATTTCATGAAAAAAATTTATCCATGTAAATTAATTTAAAAAGAATCAAATAGTCTATTAAATGATATTATATTTTGGTATTTTTGGTTTTAATGATTCGGGGGATCGTACACATACATAGGATCAGTAATATATATCACACTTTATTATTATTTAAACTTTTCATCAATTTCCACGTATTAATTTTGGACTAATTATCTCTTATGTAGAAACCTATATATGGGTTACATGGGTTATGTTTTATTTTTTCCATATTTCCATTTTTAGTAGATGTTCTATTATTTAATTTTATGAATCAGTTTTAAATATATATATTTCAAAGGATAAACCTATAATGACTGATTGGAATTTTGAAGTATTAATTCATTTTAAGGTGGGTAGAATGTAAGAGACCAAGAATTCGTAAATATAAAATCATTTATATTAATTATTCTTGAAATTTTACATTACATGTAACATTTTTTTATTATACACTATATGAAATAATAATTTTTATTATGATATGAACATGTTTATCGTGCGTGAAACATGACACCACGTTTAAATGAAATGCTTCAAACAATAAAATATTGTTATTTAATAATATAGTTATCACCATGCCATAAAAATGGTTGAATTAATAGGACAAAAAGAATTATAAAAATAATATATTATCTAATACACAAAATTTTTATGAGTTGAAGAGTTAATATATAAAAAATAAAACCTTTCTTAAAATAAATGAATATCATTGTCCGAAAAAAATATTTTTATGTTCACAAATTTGATTTATATCATTAAATAAACCAATCCACTTTGGGATAATTATTTTAATTAAGGAAAAATATTATATATTATACTAAATTCTTAACCATCAACTTATATTCTTTCTAGACAAGGGATATTAATAAATCCAATTTTAAACTAAAAATTATATTTTTCAAATAAGTATATTTTTTTATTTTTTATGGAGAACATATTATAAAAAATATATTTTCCCTATATAATAAATTAATTTTTTTTAAAATAATAATTTACATTGAAATTGCATAATTAGGTTAATGAAAATTTTGGGGTTTCCTTGAAATTTTAATTTTTTTAGGGAAAATTGGATAATATTTAATTTTAATTGAGAACATTATATTCCATTAATTTATTTTAAAAATTCTTATATATTTTAAAATATCAATAATTTAATGGTAGAAAAATAATAAATTATTTATCATATTTAAGTAAATTCATTAATATAATATTGAAATTGGATATAAAAAACATTGTAAAGATTTGGTCATTTAATTATAAAAAATTCTCTTTCCCATGAGGTCTTTTTTATTTATTTAATATAAAATTATTTCACTTCTTGGAATGTATGTTCTAAGAATGGATTCCATATGTTGAATATGAAAATTTTATATTTTAAAAAAATTTCAAATTAATTCAATTACCGTAACTATTATAGATAACTGTTAAAATTAATTAATGTGATTAAGGTTAAAACAAGGACTTCTGCATTAAATGTGTATTTATTAAATTTAATTTCACAAAACAATATTATATTTATTTCACTAAATGGATTATGTATTTATAATAATTAGGCCTACATTTTATAATACATCTCTTTTAATCATTGTCATTAAAAATAAATTACATTGTAAAATAAAAAGATATATGTTACCGTGGTGAAATCTATAAATATAAAATTGATTAAACGTATATACTATGGAATAACATCATAAAAATTTGCTATCTTTTGTTCTTTAAAAGATTTTATATACCAATTAATCTCACACATCCATTATTATTAAGTTTTTCAACCAAAACACATAAGATATTCCTCCCAATAGTGAATACTTTTGGGTACTTATAAGATTTCCAGTCCTCAATTATAAAATGACACTCACTACCCTCCCTCCTCCACACCTATAAATACATTTGAATTGATAAAAAAATTCTAAAATAACATCCCAAATACACTTATATCATCTTAGAATCCATAGATTTTTAATAATTCAATCCTAGTCTGACTTTAGTGAAAAACTAATGAGAATACCTAAATATGAGGTAAAGGTGTTTAGTGAGAATATTTATTTATATTTACTAATTCAAATTCATAATATATATAATAACATGATTATATTATAAATATGAATCTCATATACATTTATATTTCTTATATTATGGTTATGACCTATAACCACTCACACTTCCATCAAATTGGTTTCTAAAACGAGGTTCATGTGTCTGGTAGACTACCATATCGTGCACCAATAACATTTGTTTTTTCATTTCCACTATTAAAGGATGGGTATAATAATGGATTTATAGTATTCATATGTTAAATATTACATTACAATTAAATTATTCTTCTTTAATTTTTATGTCCTATATATCAATAGGCTTTGATGTTTGCAGAATATCATAACATTATTTGTCTGTATGATGGTATACCGCCATGCGAAGTGATGTGATTCATTCACGATTTACAAATTTTTTTTTAAAGTTGTATTAAATAAAAAAAAATTTATATACAGGAAATTAAAATTATAATTAAATTGAAATATATTTATATAAAATTCATTAGTTTAAAATTATAAGAAAATGGAAACAATATTTATGCCTTTTTACAACCTTTCATCTCTACTAATTAATTATTTCATTTCATTTCACTAAATTTTAGTTATTTTAGTATATAAATATTTATTGAATATATATCATTTATATATATATATATATATATTTTATTTGTTGATATTATTAAATCAAAACATAATTATGTGTACCAAAAATAACCAGTCAAAACATTCTCGAAAAACTACATAGTTATCGTTTGAGACATGAATTGAACATGAAATTATTAATAAATGTGTAATAAAATCAACTAATAAAATCAGTTATCATATATCACATATATATGGTTATCTAATAAATTCAAAATAACATTAAATTTATTATACTTAATGATTTTAACAAGTATAATGGATATCAAGTCAAAATTTAAGTGGATTTAGAGTGTCACATTTATTAATGGGAGACTTATTGAATATTCATATCTTGTATATTTTTTAATGGATATAAACAACAATATGACATGATATATCCTGAATATAACACATTTCATATTTATTAATGTTTTCATTTAATTAATTCATTAAAAAGGTTTATTTTTGCAATGTTAGTGAAGTATTAAAGGATTTATGTCTCACTTTTTACTTCTAGGAGGCACATGTCATAATCAAAACATATATCATTTGATTGATGATTATATTCAACATGATATTATTTTAGAATTATTTTAATTATAATTATTTTTATTTACATGTAATTTTATTTTCTCCCTTTTATGGGGTTTACTATTCAATAGTCACTAAATTGGTAATGTAATTTTACCTCTGTTTTATTTATATGAAGAACATGTTTTGATATGCACCAATATTTTTTCAATAGGTCAATATGGTAACATATTGAAATTTTATATCATAAATTTATTTATTGTCAAGATTTTTTATATCCCATTTTATTTTATCCCTTTATGGGGATAAGATTAAAGGTCTCCAATGTGGTAATGATTAATGTTATAATTTTATTGGATATTAGGATTGATTGTGTTTATAATTACAATAATAAAATTATATGATCGATATTTCATGATTTATCATGAATTTTATTTTCCCATATTTATTTATGATATATTTATGTAATGGTGTCATGTTCCACTCTTTCATAAATAATAAAAATAAGAATATGTTTTAAGTAAAATATGGATTTATTTATCTCTTTGGCCGGGAATATTTTTTATTCTAAAACCATGTATTCTAAAAATGATTTCAAAAGTGTTTTAAATTATATATTAATATTATTATCATGGATTAGTATTTTGAAAATGTATTAATTTTTTAACATTATTTTAAATATTTTTTGTAATATACTTTATAAGTATTAATGGTTATTTTCAATGAAAATGATTTTAAATTTTTTTATTCAATAAAAATATTTTAAATGATTTTAAACATATTTCATATATTTTTATGTAATTTTTTATAGAAAAATAATTTAAGAGAAAATTATATTTTAAAATCATTATTTCAATGTATGAAGAATAATTTCCTCAAGAAATATTTTAAATGGTCTTTCTAAATAAAAATTCAAATTTTATGAAATATGTTAGAGTTAATTATTCTTTATTAGAGATATGATCCAATAATACCATTCAAATTATTTGTCTACATGGTAAATGATCATGATTAAAAGATATATATACAACCCACATCTCTACCATGTTTTATACTAGGATAATGTTATTATGAAATTTACTTCTTTTTCTCCATTATTATATGATAAAAATTTTATGAAACCTATCTCATTTCACCAGTTATGACATGTTGAAATGTTTATGAAACCCCATTCAATTCATGGGTTAGGATATGGTCAATTTTTATGATATTGCGAAACACATAAATAATATTTTCATTAAGAAATTTGTGTGTCCAACATCTCTTTCTAATTCATTTGGTAATGATTTATATATCCCATGAGATATATATGGATGGAAGGGGGGTGGACTATGTATATAGAATTAATTTTTTAAACTTATTTTTTAGGGAGTGATCCCATTCTAAAATGATAAATGTTATTCCACAATATATGGTGGTGTATAACTCCTATTAGGTGTATGTTCCTACTCGTGAACATGACTACATTTTGAGAATGTCATCTATGAACCTAATTACATCTTCAAAATGTTATGTGTGGGCCTAGTTTCATGACTGTAAGTGTATATGAGGGAATGCTCTCATTTCCATAACATAAATAGTAAAACAATTTCAATTTACCCATGTCCACAATTCTAAAAGCTGGTTTGTATTCTACCTGTGAATATCTTATTCATATAATATTCTCTCATGACTCAGTTTCCATGACATCATTATGAATCATGTCTTATGAATTACAAATATTTTTTCCATGATTCATGTTTTTAAAGTTTTATATGAATGGCATGGTTTTCCAATGTTATTCTCATGTTTTGAAACCAATATTATAATTTCATTATAATATATATTCTTTTTTAATCATTAGTAATCATTTAATCTCCCTATTTATTATATTTCACATGCCTAGGTTATGAATAGTGATTTTATGTAAGGGATGTTTTTGAAGAGTACTAATTGAGATGATAATTATGAGATATTATCATGATAATTCACCAATATAGATTAATTTTTACATAGTATAAAAAATAAACTATTATGGTCTTTATGAATGTAGATTTGTAATATACTGAATACTAATATAAAAATATTCACTATTTATGTATTAAAATCTTGTGTCACTAGAACATGAACCATTTTATGGATTGTAAAAGAGCCCATGATATTTTAATGAGTACCCCTAACCTATCACTCAGCCTTTTGTGACTATAGATAAAACATAAACTATTTTATAGGGCTATACAAACCTATGTGTCTATATTTTGGTTAGTTAAAAAGAAATAGATAATACCTTCTTGATGGAAATATAAATTTGATTAGAGTTAATATAATAGATTCTTCAACGTAAAAAAAATACTAACCTCTAGGAAAATAACAACCCTAACATATATTTTTATTTATATTTACAACTCTAACATATATTTTTATTCATAAAAAACATTTGAATTATATATATATTAATTTTTTGACTTCTTTAACAGTCACATCAAACAAAATGTGAAAAATGATACATATTAACATTAATTTTAATCTGTAATATCATTCCCATATTCATAATTTAACTGCCACACTCTATTCATGTTATTAGTTCCATTTAAAATCCATATAAGATGAAATAACATGCTATAGTGTATTTTAAAGTGGTGGTAGAAAATGTCTACTTATATGATGATCCCACTCATTATAAATGTAATATTAATCTTATTTATCTTGTTTAAGGGTTTTATGAATATTTCATAGGCTTTGAAAGGTTAATATATATATTGTGTAATTGTATTAACTATTTTATAATTCATGTGTAATGGTAATCCACCAAACATGGGTAATAATCTAGAATTTTATGTTGGGAGCGTATGTTTAAGTGGAAAAATCATTTGGATTAATAAAGGAAAAATATATTTTATACATTAATTTTGAAGGTAATTTGGAAATTATATAAATAGTATAATGGTAGTGAATCTATCATGGGAATCCAATGAAATAGTACAGGCTCAGGTAATGGAAATGAAAATATTATATAGTACAAACTGGGGATATTATAGACTACAATAGAGTAAGGTAAATTTATTAAACTGAGTGTCAAGGTATGTTATGTCACCATGACCAGTTAATCTTCCTTTTTATTGACTTTGTATGGTTAAAAAAATGAAACAAAAGAATTAATACTAGTATAATAAACATAAATTAATGGTATAATGGAATTAGAATTGTCTATATAATGGTAAAAAATTATACTGGATACATAAGGGTACGCCCACAATCAAATAATGATATAGAAAAAAATAAATAAAATGAGATAGTTGTTATAATTTTATTAAGAGGTAAATAAGAAAGATAAAAATGTTATATAATGTTTGAAATATAGTTACGAATGTGTAATGAATAAATAATACTTATTATGTATGGGTAAACAAGAAAATGTAAGGGTAAAATATGGTGTTCTTAACTATAGAGTTAAATATGTATCATTACATTATATTGAAGTATGTTTTTTAAAGGTAACCCAAATGTGATTTAAGTGTGATGAGGAATTAAAAGTCTTACAAAATAGTAATTAAATATTTATATATCATGTATAAGTGTATAACCAATCTAATATAATGGAAAATATAATTAGAAAATAATGTTATCATAATACATAAAATTATTTTAATAATAATATATAATAATGAGAATAATAATAAAAATGTATAAAAATTATAGAATAATTATTTTCAATAATTTAATTATATAAAATAAACTATCTATGAATTGAGAATAATTGAAAAATTAAGCAAAAAATCATGATCTCATAAATTAAAACATGTGACATATGATCATGATCCAAATATATATGTGATCTACATAAAAAAATATTTCGTTACATAATAATGTCATTAAAACATAAATGCATTAAAATATATATATAAACACTAAAATACTACTCATCATAGATTATAGATTATAATTAATTTAACAAATTAAATTAGTATTAATTTATAAAATAAATATTAAATCATGTTAAAATTAAAAAAATGATAAGGTTACTTATTGTGAATCGCACTAACAAATATATGAGGATTAAATTAATGAAATTGATGATTCGGAATTAGTTGTAGTAATATCTATGTTGATAAAATTTTAAAACCTCTATTATGATGAGAAGTCTGACATATAGAATGATAATGAGAGATTCAAATATATCATCACATATGAGAAGTTAAAAATTAACCAATGATATGGTTAGATCTCATAAATGATTATAACAGCTCGATAATTGACCAATGACAAAAGGTATTAAATGTGGTAGAGTCCCACAATACAAAAGTTCAAGATACATTATCTATGATGATTTTTGAAAATGATACAAGATACATGGACATCCAAAGTAGGAATAATTTATTTATATAGTGAGGGGAGAAATATTACATTTCCTATGTTTCTGCTCTGCCAACTAATCATGGAAGGATCAAATTACCATAGAAGGTTGTTTTTTAGAAAAAATGTAGGTTAATATTCCAGAGTTAAACATTGATAAATTAGGTTATTTTTGGCTTTTGAATCAGATATGTTTCCCATATATTCCAAAACTAAAGAAGGATCTTTTAGATGATAGAATTATTTTATCCTTATCACTATATCTACGATGAACAAATGTGTATAGTTATTTGAAGAATAAAATAGGTGGTTTAACATGGGGGATAAATTGTGGAGTTTAAATCATAATAAATAGAAGTTTATAATGTAGAACTAGAGTTATGGAAGCTTTAAGGGATGTTGCAATCATTATTAACTACTATAGGAAATGAGAAAACATCACCAATGATTACATTATATGTCTTCAAAGAAAATCCTTAAAACAATTACATATATTATGTGGTTAACCGTTCTATAATTTTAGGACATTTTTATTCCATCAGATTATATTTCTCATTGGATAATCATTCAAATATGTACATTATAAAAGTTATTTTTCATTAATAAGTATCCATATATATTTCATTTGATCGATATTTTTTGTTTTATCAATATTTCGTAAATTTCATCAGTATTTTTCGTGGACTATGACAAATTAAAGAACTTATTTTCACACTCAGGCTAATAGATAATCCATGAACACTATTAAAAATATATATCATATAATGATATTTTTTATAATATATTTATATCGATATTGGAATCAACACATCTCCCTAAAAAAGGTAACATGTATCAACAGTTTCCATTATATCATTAAGATGGTAACATATGATTCTCTCTATGGGATGAGATACAAGACACCAACATACATGGATGAAGTGAGTGAAATAAATCTTATTAGACCCATCCTTTTCAACGATATTAATGACATTATCAAAACAATTTTACGAAATATTATTAAGGAACAAGGTATAATTAAAATCTATTTCAATATTAATTGAATATATATTGAATTTGAATTTAGGGATAATGTGTTTCTCTAAATACCTCTGGAGAAATGTTTTACAATATTTGTAATGAATAAGAAGGTGTTACCAAAATATGACGAACCCTTCAAGATATATTATCATTACATGGTCAAAGATTATAATATAGTACTTCTTACAAACCACTCCCAATTGTATGATTTACTCCATGTGTTATTTATAAGGATTCCTATTCATTATTCATCCCAAGTACTAAACTCAAAAGAAATTCAATAGGAATATGTACTCTCATATGAAGAAAACACTATGGGGATATTGGTTTGATAATATAAATTTATTTATAATTTGATCATTAATTCCTTCAATGTTACATATAGGAACCATAAGACAGAGTAATCTCATTGAATAAATGAGGATATAAAAATGAAAAATTACGCTCTTATATTTATTACAATGAAATTAAATTTCAAAGGTGAAATTATTTAAAGGATGTAGAATGTAACAACCTTTAATTATAAACCATATAAATATGATTTCAAGTTGGATGATATGTATTATATATTACAGCTAGTTTAGTAATACAAACTAATATTTGAATTACACTTCTAATAAATATATAATAGATCCTATTATTGTATACAATTATAGGTAAAATCATTTAGAAGATAAAAATAAATATATTTAAAATTTTGTAAAATGGTAATTTAGATGAAATATCATGTAAATATATTATGAATTTTAACTAAAAAACTAAATTTAAAGACTTTATTATTTTAATTTAATGATATATAAATAAATATTTGAATCCATACATTAAATTTTACTGAGTATAAATTTTTTATTTTCTTAAAGAATAATTTTATTTCGAAAAAATATGATTTTTTTCGATATTATAATTTATTTTATTTTAAAATTATGTAAGAGTACAATAAAATTTTTCAAAACATTTTTTAGAATAAATTATGTATTTATATATTAAATTATGTATATATTTACATTCTTTGAGATTATACATATTGTGTCCAATAATTTTTAATATATATCAAAATGTTAGTATAATAAGAAGTGTATTTTTTTTCTTTTCATTGAATTAAGTAATTTTAAAGTGATTTAATTTATTGGAATGCCTCCAATGAATTTTTTACATGTAATTTACATATAATAAATAAATATTTCACATTAAAATTAATATCAAATAAAATTTTATATTATATATAATTTTAATGATGATAAGACATTGTTTTCAATACTATTTTGACACAATTAAGTGTATTTATTTTATAAATAACATTTAAATCAAAATAAAATTTCTATGATAAAATTATTTATGATAAAAAAATCATAACAATAAAAAATATAATCTATCGAATTTTAATATTTCTTAATAAATTTAATTACTAATTTTCAAAAATAATTTCAGAAAAAAAAATTGTTAAATGTATTTTAAAAAGGGAAAAAACAAAAACATGTTAGAAACATGAATTCAATTGATTAATTGAGGATAAATTTGAACCAATCCCACTATCAACTCCAAAATGTTCAATTTTTTTCTATTTACACTTGAATTGAAACTATGCGTTACTGAAAATGTTTGTTTTACTTACACAACTATAATCTAAGTGAATTATTAAAGGAGAAACATAAACCTATTAAATAATCACTATCTCTTTATAATTATTCTTTTTTCTCTTATAAATTTATATTTTTAGAATAATTCGACAACTGAACATGAATTTAGACATCTTTAGCTTTCTTAAAGATGTCACATTGAAGAGGATTTTAATGAAAAGTATCAATATTTCAACATCAGTATCATGTTCTCTTAGTCAATATTTTACTCTGATATTTCCTAAATAAAATATTCCATTTAAATATAATGAAATATTTATCATAAGTACACACAAATTTAATTATACTAACTAATCGTAAATAAATTACTCTTTTCCATCCATTAAGAGAAATTAATGTTTTTAATGACTATGTAGTATAGGCATTGGCCACCACAAAGTAATGGTTTTCATTTTCCATATTATTGTTTATTCTTTAATAATATATGTTGAAAAATGTATCACCAAATTAAAAAAAATATAAAAAAATATAGTTTCTATTATTTTATTATAATATTATAAAACACCTCAATCATACTCACCCATCATGATATAGCATGTTCGTGATTGGGATTGTTTAACTTCTTATTTGAAAAAAAAAATCTATAACTTTATCACTGATAACTAAGAGAATTATAATAATAATTTCGTTATATGATTACAATAATTTACATATACATATTTTTTTTATAATTTTCTTATTATGTATTTAAATTTTTGTTGATATATCAACATGAATCACTTACATTACCAAAACATGCTGATAGTAATTCAATTTTTAGAAATCAATATGATAAATATATTAAATTAATATCACATGACAGTAAATATTCCATAATAATTTAGTTATAGATAAATGAGGCTACTAAAAAGGTTTCTAATAACGTTAATGAGGTTTTTTATAATATTGATTGTATTTGATGATTGAATCTAAAACGAGTAATGGGTTTTATCAGAATCTTTCCTTCTTTAAGAAAAAATATCTTTTAGATGCCAAAATAAAATTAGAAATTGTTAAAAATAAATGCTGAAAATCTAATATCAAGAAATATATTTTTTATTTTATATATTAAATTTAATATCATTAACTCTTCTTTCAATGGATTTTGATGGAATTTTTCTTAACCCATAAGGATTTTAATCACAACATATCTTCATTGAAAAATGTGTTAATGTTGAACAAAATTTACAAATACTATTATTGTATATAATATACATGAATGTATAATAGAATACATGGAAATTTAATATAGGTAATTTAATATATATATTATTTCCATGTGTCGAAGGAATTTTGGCTGAAAAACTAGAAATTCTGTGACGATTTGGAAGACTAATTTTCCTTTTATTTTGTTATTCTCCACTTTATTAAAAATTATTGTTAATAATTTTCTATAATAATCCTGTATATGATATTATGATATAATCCCTATTGATTTTATAAAAAACTATGCTGGATATCCATATAATATTCAATTATAATATCTTATATAATTCGTGAGATTGAAAAATATAATATCCAATTTTTTTGATGAACAATTAATTTCCATATTCATATTTTTCTCATTTTGAAAATGGTCTACATTATGTTTTTAATAATTTTATCTTTTACATTAATTTTAAATTTATTAATATGTAATACTTTTAAAATAACTTTTTATCAACTGTTTAATCATTTTGAGTTTCAAAATATTTATAATTGTTTTATATAAATAATTATTCATTTCAATTTATGATATTTTAACTTCTATTCCAAAATTTATTATACCATAATATTATTCAATCAGATTATTTATTTAAATAAATACAATTTTTAAATTACTTATTAAATAATATTAAATATATATATTAGAAATTGTTGTTTAATCATTTCTAAAATCCATATAAAAATCATTTAAATGAATTAATGTGTTATAATGTTGTTATTTCAATTTCTTATCTTTTAATAAATTATTTACCAATAATGTAGTTATATTAAATTATTCTCATTATATGATATAATATAATTTATTTCATATTGGATAAAAGGATTTTTATCAATATTTTGATTTTTTATTTTTTTTATGAGATACTATTTGATAATGGAATGATCGAATTTTTCCTTTAATGGATTATTTTTTTATGTGATGTTTGTTTTTCAAAAAGAAAAAATAATTATGTTGTATTATATGGGTGGGAAAAATATATCCCCTTACTGAATTGGGTAAATGTATATATCTCATGAGACTGAAATGTTTGGGGAATACGTTAATGAGTACTTAGGTTCCAAAAGCGGGACTCCGATGGAGTTTACCTCTAACCACCATTTTATTAGTGAATAGATTAACATTTATGTAGGATCTTTAATTTATGAAATCAACTGTTTTTGATTTTGAAACTTTTTATCATACATTCCATTATACATGTTTTTCTATTACGATTTTTTCTAATTCCCTAGTTAAATTCTTATCAATTGTAGTTATATTATTATAGATAATAATTATTTGATTATTATTTATTTAAAAACATTATCCTATATTTATGCATTCCCATATATTAATGGTCTAAAAATTATGAACACCTTAATGTTATCCATTGGTATTATTTTCAATACAACCACCCTTCTGTTTTCTCTACGACTGGAGTTAATGACTGTTATGTCTCAATGAATGATTAATAGGAGGACTAGTTTATGTACCAATGTTAATGTTGTGTTAAATATTTTTTATGTTTGAAGACTCCATGATTATAACGAATTAGGACCTTGAGATGTGATAATATTTTTTATATGTATTAATAAAAACATAAAATCAATTTATTGTTTATTTTTTTAAGGAATGTATATATGTAACATGATATTTAATAAATACTATGATGAGGAACCCTAATATTTAGTACACAATATAGATTAATCTATGGTAATAATCTATAAATAAATGAAATAGTGATAATTGTGTCACATACATTTTTTGACTTATTATCCTCTATTATTTCCATTATATTTAGATATTTTTATATTGCATGATTGTATGAATATTTTTCGTTATTAGTGTGTTTAAAAGAGAATAATTATTATAATTTATAGAAAAATGATAATAAGAAGAATCGATGAAATTTTTTTGGAAGTTTTTTTTATTTCCTAGTCTTGTTAATAATTATATATATGATATAATATTATATAGAATATAAATTTTGTATGTAATTTTTTATTTGATACTCTGTTTCTTATATTTTATTTCTATGTTTTTTTAATTATTTGTGTGGTAGTATTGGTTTATATTCAATATATTTCATGATGTAGTTCTACAAGAGGAGTTGATATAGTGTATTTTATTTTGGTGTTGTAGATAGAATGATGTTATTTTTTTAAAGTGTCTATGTGTTATCAAATTATTTTGAAATAATAAAATGAAAAAATTTTAAACTCATTTATTGTATCCCACTAGTGTACTATTAGAATAAGACATCGGATGTAACCCTCATATTATATACTAGTATATAAGGGGTTCACGTAGTGATGTCTAATGAAACAAAGAGCGTAATATATTATAAGTAATTACTTGATATTATATATTATTTTTATATTTATAATTTGGTTATTAACGTAATGAAATTTCTAATTTTTTTAAAAATTCTATAATAATATATTTAGTAGTGACAAAATAGAGTAACACTAATATGATATTATAAATATTCATTTCTGACTAATATCCTTTTGTAATAGTTATCTTATCAATATTTTGGAGATAAATATTTTATTTGGTAATTAATAGAGTTATTGGATCATTATTGGGTGTAGTTAAGAACTTGAGAGGACAAACAAAATTGAATAATAAATTAGTTATTATATGGGATTCCAATCAAAAAATCTATAAATAACCACCCTAGAATATTTTCTTCTAACACAAATCTTATGATAGCTATTTGTATCTATCTCATTGAGTCTATACAAAAACAAAAATATATATATTAAATATATTTTTAGGTTTTGTTATTTGATTCTCTACAAGGAAACATAAGTGGGGAAATGGTTCTGATAGCTCCATTCGCCCCATTTACACCTTTTATAATTTATTTGTTATAATATGTAATTATTTTGATTTCATAAGATAATTGAAATATATCATATTTTTAAATTAATCAATTTCATGTATCTTATATAATAATGAAGTAATAATGAACTAATACACGGTGTGATTAACCACATTATTGTGTTGAATTAAATAATTTATAATAAAGGTATCTACATCTGAGTATTCTAAATGTCAACATATGAAATCAACTATATTTAATTTTTTTTACAAAATGATATCTATAAAAATCAGTTTTAATTATAATTGAATGATTTTTATTTGAATTTTATGGAATTTGTATGTGTAAAATGAATCAAACATGTTCATGATACATGTTACAAAGTTAATTAAATATTGTCATCATAATTCAATATTATTGATATTATGAATAACAAAATATTAATTATTTTTGAAATATTTGATTTTATAAGGTTTTTAAAGAAGCATCCTTGATGCTAATAATTTGATGCCAAAAAACAAGATATGGAATTAAATGTTAAGTATTTGATAAAATTTTCATGGTAAAACCCTCATTCATTCATTCAATCATTATTTTATGTTCTTCAATAGATAGGTTTCTTATTAGAATGAGATACATCTATTATTTATAATTATTGAAATTGAAATAAATGATTTAGTTTATTAAAAATCTATTTTGTTTGTTTATTTATTCTAAAATCATAAAAAACATTTATACATTAATCTAAAAATGTGTTATTATTGTTATTTCCGTTAACATTTTTCTAATGACGTAAATTGAAAAATATATTATAAAAAATTAATTTTCTATAACGATTATGTGTTTTATCAAAAAATTCAAATTCATGAATATTTTGTTAACTATGATGTGATTGAAGGACATGTTAACATTGGTGTGGAAAATGATAATATAATATTGAGGTTTAAGAAAACCTACATTGGAAAATTATTTAAATTATTTGGTGTCTATTAATATATTTTTTTATAAAATATTTTATTAAACAATATCATGATTTTTTTTGTGAAATCATATTTATAAAATAGAACCATGACATAAATGATCAAGTCCATACAATGGATTCAAATAATAACATTTCAAGGAACATTTAAAAGATAATTGATCATAGTAAATATCTTAAGGTTCATTTGGAAAATGTTTCTGGTGAAGAACTATGATATGGTCTATAATAAAAGTAGTGTGGTTTAAAAGTGGGTTTACATGGATTATTAATTTATCATGTTATAATACTTTTCCAAACATGATATAATATAATAGAGTATACATTACTTTTTAAAATTTTCATAAAATATATTATTAATCACATATATTTATGTTAATTTATTAATAATATACAACCTTATAAATAAACATTAGGTGGATTTTATCAAGGGTAAAATTAAATAATATTGTTCAACATTATATTAAGAAATTTTTTTTATAAAATATTGACTTTTCATATTGAATATAAAATATTTTTTATTTCAATAAATAACATATCCATAAAATTTCGATTAATTTATATTTAAATACTTATAAATGGATAATTATAAATATTAAAGATTGATATAAATTATCAAATGATCATGATTATTTATTATTAAAACTATAATGAATTTTTAATAACATTAAATTTTAATCTTTTACAGAGTTAAAATACATTTTATAAATATCATACCATTTTTATAAGGAGTTACATGCTCGATAAGGAAAATATTTTTTCATATTCAACAGAATCTATGATTTTATTGTCGGTTATAAACATAAATTTATATTTTGATTATTTTTTTGCATATTATTTTGAAGAATTATATTATAATTAAATTAATTATTCAGTATAGATCAATAGATAATGAGAATATGGGATCATAATTCCATTAACATGGGGGATTATGATCTATCTAAAAAATATTTTTTGAACCTATTTAATGGTACACACTCTTGTATGTCTTATATTTTATCAGATTCTAAATGATTACATTAAATAAATATATATATCTTATGAAATATATACATTTAAATATTAAATTATAATCTCTTTCTATTTCTTAAATACCTCATACAAATAATGACTTTATAGAGAATTATAAATATATATTATCATCATATTAATTTTATTTATGGAATTTGATATTAAACAATCATTATATGAATATATTTGTTAATTAAAAATGAGATAAAAATTTATGGGACATTAAAAACCTCTAAAAATAATTTGTTAGAGTCTATCAAAAATAATAGTTTGGAAAAACATTATTATCCAAATTTGTATGTCCTGTATATGATTAATTAATATGTGTTAACTTTTTTACAGGAGAAAAATAAAATTACTTACCCTAACATGAATAGAAGAAGAATATAGAAGAATAATTTTTATGCATGGTTCTATTACATGAAATGCTATTACAAGATATGAAGTAATATGATATATTCTATTTAATTCCAATGGGAAAATTTTTCCCTAGTCAACTATCTTTCTCTAAATTATTATATGAATTTCATGATGGTTTACAAAAATATATAACAAATGAAAAAATTATAAAAATACTCTATGATATTTTAGATATAATGAAATAAATATGTTCACCATTTCAGTTGCAGAATATTTGATAAAATTCCATATTAATTATTTATAAAAATGACACTCTTATATTATATTTTATATGTTCATAATTTACATAAATATTGATTAAATATTCCTTAAATAAATATATTTATAGTATATATTAAAATATAGATACTTTTTAAATGACATGAAACCATAAAATGATCCAATAAAAATTACTAATACAACAGAGATTTGATATTTTTAATGTACTCTATTGGGGTAATATAGATATGGGTAACATGATCATATATTTTGTATTCGTTATTATTGGGTCTATATGTTACTTATATATCTTGAAAAATTATTCATCATGTAATAATTATTATAAAGGTGTTGATAGATTATTCTCAACAATAAAAAATTTACTTCATTAAAATTTTACTATATCTTAAAAATATACTTATAACTATAATATATCATATGGTATGTTTAATAGAAACTGTCAAAATACGAGTATTTAAATAAAATGGAGTGTGTTTGAGTCATAAATAAAGTATTGGTGGTTCTAGTGATTCAACTCCAACACCTTATATATCAAATAATATATATTCTCATTGGGTTAAATATTTCCAAAATGGAAAAAATTTGAAAAAGAGACCATGTTATCTAGAACACGAATATATTCCTTATATTCTATATCTTCAGTTAATTTTTAATAAATAATTTTTTAAATGGACCTAAGATACCAAATACTCATTAAAAATTGGATTTAAATCTTTACAAGGGTGAAAAATTAATTTATAATTTATATATGGATCATGATGTTTTCATTCCTATGATTATGAAATTGGTTTCTACCTCAATTAGCTCGATACATATAGTTACATCAATTATAATGCGGATATCAATATTGGATTCATATTTTTATCTTTATTTTATCATATGAGATAAATATTTTTATTTATAATTAATTTATATTTATTAAAAATATATGGTTTTATAAATGAGATTTTTAAAATAATATAATATTTTAAAAAATATAGGTAAAAATAAAAAGATTTATATCTAGGATAAAAATGATTAATCTAACTTATTTATAAAAAATGGGGGAAGGAGTTCCCATTTCCAATTATTGTCACATTATAATTAATTAAATATTCTTGAAATAATATTACACTAAACAAATAGAATACTAAATAATATATGGATATCAATATAATAGTTTAAAATGTTATCAAGAATGAAATATGTGTCACTATCAAACAAAAATAATTTTTTCATAAAAACATATCAAGGGTAAAATGTTGTTTAAATTTTATATTTGAAATATATTTTATACTTATATATAATTAACATGGGTGATATAAATGATTTTTGAAATTTAATTTTAATAAAAATAAAACTCTATATCTGAAGGGTTCTTTGGATATGCTGGTACAGAAAGATCTAAACCTATAGCCTTTAATTTTGATGTCTTCTGACCATAATTTCGGAGAAAATATTGAATAAATTTTTTTTACCATTATAATTGGATTATAACGAGTAATAATTAGTTAAATCATCTTATGATTTATGCATTTGATATTTTGAAGTAAACGAGTATAAAAAATATGACCATGGAATTGAATGTAAAGATTATAAATCTTTTGTTCACTAGTATTTATACACACCAAATTCAAATATGTAAACATTGTAAATTATTAAAATATTAATTTGTATGTCATGGTAACTACTAGTTGTACATGAAATTATATATTGATGTATGACATTTAAAAAACCTTAAATATATAAAAAACATAATGCTTAAATTGCGATACATCTTATGGGATATTATTAGAATCGTATTTATATATGGTATTGATAATTTATTAATAAATTTATTTCATAAAATATTAAATTTATCTTATTAATTAAAAGGCTATATAAAAAAATTTTCTATTTAATATTGGATATATATAACTTATTATATTAGAAAGTAAATTTCCCATAAAAATATGAATTTTAATTTTTTCCAAATCAGTGGTTAACTAGGAATATAATATATTTTGATTATATATATATATTTTTTAATTTTTTATGTTTCATTTAATGATTTAATGCTCAGCAATGAGACATAATATGAATTTTTTGTTCTAAATGACCCACCACATATAACACATATATTGAATGTATTTTTTTGGGCCTCTAATGGTATTTATTCATCAGACTATTAAAAACCAATGTTTACCATATCCAAGATAGGATATAGACAACAATTTCTAAAGGTAGTTGGATATTTGGGTATTTTGCAATAATGCATAGAATCTCAAAATCATTATGAGGACCAGATGTTAATCTCACAATAAAATTTTAGGGTATATTATGTCCCACTTCAGAAATCCCATATATAATTGAATCGTGTCGAAGAATTATTCCAAATTCCTTATATGGAAATGTTCAACACATATTAAAAGTTAATTAATAAAATATGATGATTTAAAAAAAAGCTCTATACATCATAGGTTTCACATCAACAGAACAAACTATATGTATCCTATGATCTCCATGCTAAAAATTATCTATATGTATCAAAGGTTCTCCATCATTGTATTCATCTGTATATATTAACAGTTCTGTATCTTATTTTCATTATTTTTTCTTATGCATTAATTTATGTGACTATGGTTTAAAAACACTAGTATGGGTACATTGAAATTCATCTTCCTCAAAGAAGAATATTGTTGTATTTATTTTGGGATCAATATAATAATTGGGATTAAAATGGATTATCAGGATATGAATTTAATTATTTATAATTTGGTTCTAAATAATAAGAAATATCATACAATTTATCACTATGTGACAAATAACTGTACCATGATGTTCGAGATCATATTTTATATACGACTATGAAAAAGGATACTACTAAATACAAGTGTGTCACTTAGACATGAGAGATAATTTTTCATAAACCTTATATAGGATGATTCCCTATGAGATTGAATTGATCATAAAAGGAATATATCCAACTGAATATGGATGACACCACGAATATGGTCCATTGAGGATGAGATAACAGATCGTGGAATGAATATATATTTCTAGGTGGGGGCGTCAAATATATTTTTTGAATATACCACAATAATGACTTTAATTGGATTATTATATTGGGTGTGATCCTCAGTGAGGTGTCCTATATATCCCATCTGGATGAGAATTGGTCAGACATAGTTTGGAGTTGTTAAGGATTACACTAACAAAAGAAACCTAATTATGGTATTTTGTTTAATCTTGTGACATGATCAAGTTGATTTAACAATACCACTTGATTAATGATCAGTTTTACATATAATAAACACATTTAGATCAGTCAAATTTACTAATAAGTTTCAAATTCAAAATATACCAAAATATGGAGGTCACGAAATAATTAAAATCATAATCCACAGATGGATATGGGTGGGAGTTAAAGATCAGTGAATTATTATGATATTATACATGATGGTATAGGTTATTAAATCTTTAGGGATTAAATTATGAATCTTATAAACATATACCAGTAGATCAAGGATGAGCCATGGATGGATATCTTGGAAGAAAGTCTTCAGGATTACTCTTTGACTGATGTCATTCACAATTTTCTCACATGTTTATAGACCAATATTATGGATTATATAGTATTTTATTTAATATTATAATGCATAGATTATTCCAAATTCTATTCCACTTTCAATCAGAAGGTGGCAGGTGAATGACACTCCCTCGAGCAAGAAGGTTCCCACTAATACCACAAGGAGATAGACCTGCATTACCATGTGGATATGTGATTTAAAAATTTTTGAAAACTATTTTTATGGATTTTTTGTGGGATAAATCTATTACATGAGTTATTCATGATGAAGATATGGAATCTGGGTGTTCTCTTTATCTTCTACATATAGATCTGGTGGTATAGGATATTCTATAACTTGATATTTTGTACATATTTTCATCAATGAGTGATGTCCATATGGATACATCATTGAGGGTATCAGATGAAGATCCCTTTTATATAAATAATATATTCTGATGGGTGAGATAAATTCCATTGGGATATCACGTGTCTCAAATAATCTTTACTATGAGATATGTGGGATATCCGCAAGGGATTCTCCCAAAAAGGACATTCTTTCATAAATGGGATTCTCCATGGATGAAGTAGTATCCTTACTGAAAGACCCAATGAGCCTCACCTTTTATTTAGGATTTCCATTTGTCCTATGTTTGTTTTAAGAGAATCATTTATAGTGAGATTTCCCTTTAATTATGGGTTTTGGGGCCCCTGTGATTCATAGAGAGCTTCCCAAAATTGAAATATATTATTCAAAAAAATAGAATTTCTTCATCATTTCTCTCTCAATAAATTTATCCATATTTTTATATTCGGTCATTTTTCTTAAACACATTAATTATTTATGTTTAGTACATGGAAGGAAATTTCCCCATTATAAATGGTTTTGTATGATATATAAGTGAAAATAGTGTACTAAAAATAATTGTACAATTTTATAAATGATTTTTTTTGGTCCATTATGCAACAACCTCATTATGAATCAAACATTCCATTTTTTATGGGAACTATGAAAACAAATTCTTTCTACATAGAATCATTATATTCTAGGATAACCAATCTTATTTCATTTCAATGTCATTTAATTACCAGTACTTAATATGATTTTCATGGATCTCATTATTATCTCACAATTTTTTTTTGTAAAATTATTTGGTCATTTTAGACATGTGGTCCTCAACAAATTCCCCACATTGGAATGGGGACTGATGAAAACAAAAATCATTTATTTTTTTGGATTAAAATGTGTATGGAAATGTGACTATTATTGTGTACTGACATAGTAGTCCTATGGTCCACTCCTAAATAATGGAATAGTCTGAATTTAGTAGTTACATACTGATAATATACACTTTGGGTCTATTTCATAACTCAAAATCCATAGTTTCTTAAACATTATAATCACCCTTCAAGGTTGAGCATATTCATTAACTTGTATTTATTAATTTCAAAAACTCATAATTTATTTGTTGATTCTGATTATATATAGTGGAACCCCAACTATTTATAAGATCTTTATAAACCATATAGTTATAATGATGTTATGTGACAAGAATAGAGGCTATAACTCGATAGGTGATTTCATATGTCACATAATTTGGGTCATTTTCTCATTTTTCCTTGATTTTAATGATTTCTCTATTTTTTATATATACAATGGAAATGTATCCTAAGAAGATACAAATATTTAATTTATAACTATAGTTTAAATGGTAATTTTTTTCATTGGAAATATAGTGGCTAGCCCTCGTTAAAATATTAACACTCAAGATAGGAATTGAATTATTTTATATCATATAGGTTGTTTAATAACCGATTGTTTGGAAGAATTCATTTATATAATTTTTTGTTTCTACCTGAAAATCTAATTCTCGTGCCCAGTCATATATTTCCCTGCTGTTGGATTCAACATACCTCAATCCATATTTAGGATATCATCTACAATATAGATCTGATAACCCCAATGTTAGGTCATGAAATTTCCCTTATTTTAAATTTCACTTAATGTATTATGGATAACCATATCACTCCCCTCAAAAATATTACTCTTGATTACCAATACCATTTTATCCATTAACTTGATAACTCTAATATAGGATGGAGTGATATGTGAAATATATGGTATTATAAGAAATTCCATGTTGAATGTATCTATGATATCTAGGTGTTTCAGATATTTATATAATTTCTAAAGTGTATAGAATATGTCATATTATAAAATATGCTACAGAGTTCTCAATTTTTAGTTTCCTCCAATGATTATGTTACCCAAATAAATCAAATGTTGGTCTCCAAAAACTAACACATTGAATTTGTAACATGGTAATGGAGAAATATGTATGTGGAATATTTATCAACTAGATTTCCCTTTGGGAGATGTTCGATGAATTCTACCTCACCATTCCATTTGTTCATATCGGGAATAGATTTACCATCTATGTATACGCTTATTATCCATGATATAGAAAAATGGGAAAATATATCAACACCCATTATATTATAACATTCAATAAATAAGTGAAAATTTCATTAGGTCATAATAGGAAGAGGATGATGGTATGATATTTAAGGATACACCCAACTCATTAATTTTTATATGATCATGGCTCGCACTAGGCTCCCTAGATGTTATACATTAAACCAAAAGGGGTAAAATAGTCTTTCCGAGTATACCTTTATATATTTATATAGAATTATTTTAAATAATTACTTTAAGAGGATGTATTTTCTTATAATTTGATTCTCATTCAGGTTCAACTATGGACACTTTTGTAAGGATAAATTCATTGGACAAAGGAGCTTCAATTAACATTGGTATACCCACCCTTTCTTATTTTGATCTGTTATTAGGTTAGATATAATATGGAAGGTATCAACATCACATTAGTGGAAATTATCTATTTTATATAGATTGATGGAACAATATATTCAACGATATGAGAATTATAATACCGTAATATTTCAGTATTCTTCCTATTTCCACACTCAACATTATTTCTGTTTGTCAAATTTCTTCGGTTATATATAAAACTATTTTGATTTGGTGTAATCCCATTTAAATTAGTTTTGAATCTCAAATTTTACCTACTTAAGATTCAAATGTCAATTGAAGCGGCACCCCAAAAATAACATTCATACATAATCTAATTTTATGATTATATTCTGACCACTCAAATATATGAATTAATATTTTATGAATATTATACACAATATATAATTGTGTATCTATTTTTATATCTACAAGTGTCATTACAATTTCAATTTAAAAAGAGACGATGGATATATATATTTTCATCATCCAACAGTTATGGTAGGTGCTACTGAATGAATAAATTATCATTAAGATCATACCAACATTCATTATTTCTATGAATAAACGGTCATAAAAATACACTGAACCATGTGTGGGTTAATACCAAGATGGTATATTAATAGAAAAAAAAATCTTATGGATGAATATGTAGTTTATTTACAAAATTCATATGGTTACTGCCTGTTCTGAACTGGTTTATGATATGGATTATCATGTCACCAAGAATTAAAAACATTAAGCATAAATTCAATTCTCAAGTTCCCATCCGGCTCGGAGTGGTACATAAATGTTATTTTCAAAAATTGATATTAGTTATGTTGTTTATTTTATTCTAACATCAACCATTATTAGAAAATAATTAGAAGGGATCACCCATACTAACCCAGTAGTTGATGTTAACTAAATATTATCAAATTATAGTAACTCAGTAGTGGTACAAAAACGTATATAAAATTAATTATCAATAATCCATTTTTTAAACTATATATGTAATAACATGTAATACATGTGTGGATTCTAATTCTTCCATCAAAATCATACCATAGAGAAAATGACCATAACACATTGTTTGTTCTGTAATCACATAACCACCTTTGTAAAATATTTTTGATAAGGTTGTTATATAACCCATGAATTTACATTGGTTATATATTGGTGGGTTTGACTACTAATACATTCTCATAGTCCCACATCATAATCATACCCCTCAAGAATAATTGGATTCATGAGAATACAAGTTCATCCTATTTTAAAGTGCTATTCAATGCTCAAAATCCTTGGAGTGTGCTACAATGGAACTTCAACATGTTGTCATAGAGAAATCATAAATACATTATTGGATATTTATTTCATTCAATGAATAGTGGAAATATAAATAACACATGGATATATTATAGGAGTATTTACTAACATAAAACAAAAGTATTCAATTTATCCAGTGAAGAAGATGCTAGTTAAATTCTTATATCGATTAGATACACCCATTTTCAAAGGCATAAGAGAAACAATGAATGATACCTCAATAGGTCCATAGTGTTTCCTAAAATTCTCTAAGAGATCTGTTGGATCAAAATGATAATGGTTTCTTCTAGATATTATTTTTTCATTTTTCATTACTTTTTTCATAAATGTGTGACTACAAATTGGGGATGATCACTCCATATTAATATTGATCACTTATTGATTGATATTTAATGAACCATGGGTTCTGATTTAGATAAATTATTATTTCCTAACAAATGATGGAATTTTAGGAAGTGACCACATGAGTTTATCGTCAAACCATTCTGGCATTGAACGAAAAATAGACAAGGTCAAACATGGATAAAAAATAACTATGTTTGAAAATAAATATCCTCATATGAAATAGATAATGGTGGGTATTTGAAAAACATCAATCATCATAAAATAGTATTTATACTTTTTTAAAATATGTTATCTTATCAACAAATCAAGATGTTATCGAAAAAATTTAAACTAGTATGTCATGAATAAACCAATTCTCTAATTTTTTATTATGACATTCTATATAATAAGCACAATATTATTTTTTTATAGGGTTATATATTATTCACTAAATTTATTTTGTCTTATTTGTTATTTTTATATCAATTTAAGTTTTTTGATGAAATGAATATATATTTGAAAATAATGATATTTCTATGTCTTCCCTTATAGGTTTTTTATCATCAATCGTTTTTTTCTAGTTCTATTTTTTATATTTTTTTATAGAATTAAATGTGTCTTTCTAGTAAGTCAAGAAATGGTTTTTTTCTATAATTCCATTTATGTGTCATTATTCATGTATATATTTTGTATATTTAAATAGGTAGTTAAATTTGATGTATATCAGACCATTATATATTCAGTTTAAGATATAAAATAGTTGAAAATGTTCTCTATCCAAAAAAAACAGATACAATAAAAAAAGATTCTAATATCATGGATATTAAATCTATATTAATAATTTAATTATGGAATGTGTAAATTATAATATATGAATGAATAAATAAATTGATAATTGAAATTGTTTTTAGTATATGTAACTTCATAAAATTGATACTATGATCTATCAATTGGAAGAAGTTCTAGTAATATGACCATTATGACACTGAAAACATGTTTAAAATATTGGATTATGTAGGTGACTACAAGGATTTGAATTAACATTATTAATGTAAAAAATAATTCCAATGTTAGAAACTGGACACTATTGGGAGTATGATACACATTACCACTCTTAATTCATCTTAGTAACAATATTTTTGGTAATAAAAAAACCATTAGGACTGATCAAATCCTAGTAAATAGAATCATTTAAATATATTGACTCAAACAAGAGGCTAATTTTGAATCAGAATTAATATTTATTATGTGGGTTAATAGAGAATATATGTATTCAAGAAGTCATTTGAACACATTAGTAACTATATCACTAAAAAAGGAAAATGTATTCATGAAATTATGATTTCATGTGGAGAATGTGATCATGTAGTTTAAATTTATAGTTTTAACTCTAATAATATAAGAATGTGTCCTGAATTAGTTTTTATAAACACTAAATAATGCAACCCTTTTATTAAGATGAGGATAGATATTTTAAATCATATCTTGAGGCTCTAAAATATAGAAACGTTATATGAGAGAAGTACTGATTTAATAATCAAGGGAAATGTTTAAAATATGAATTTAATTTCCTATGGATGACATGAAATGTTTTGGTAACATATAAAGATCCATTTCTAGGGAATATTTTCATATTGAAAAATTGATTCATTTGGGATCAAGCAATCCTAAAACCAATATCCATTTATGTTTTTTAATGAACATATTTTCCCAATACATGATGTGTGGTTTTTGAAAAAAACAATTCAGAAATGATTATGGACAATTTTATTCACCTGTTTTCCAGGATTGGTTAGTAAATTTTCTTATCAATATTTAGAATTTAAAATACTTGTTGATCATAAAAGGAATTCCTTGAATAGAGCAGTCAAAAATACAATGAAATGGGAGTTGTTGTTTTTTTTGACATTTCCATGAATAAAGATTCAATGTGTTAATACATATCTTGTAAAAAATAATCGAAACTCATATAGTTATTTTAATAAAAAACCCAACACAAAATTGGAATCATGTGTAGTTAAAAGTGAACTTTAATTGCAGTAATCGATCAATAAATATTAGTACATGTGTTAAAATACCCAAATGAAATTACTTTCATATGGAAGAGAGAGGGGTATTTTAATTTTTTATTTGGACCCAATATAAAATATTTCAATAACTAAATTTCTCAATAGAATGAGAATAATGAAAAATATATTTCAATGATTTTTCTTTGTGTAAATCTATCTTATATGCAAGGAGAGAGTAGACCATATACGAGATGATACTCGATAGAATTCAAGTCTATTTAGGATGGAATAAACATTACCTGATCATGTTTATAACATTACATTAACATTCAAATTACAATAATTATCTCAAGACTATGAGCTCCTCTGAGTAATTCTTGGTGAGATAAAAAAGAGTGAAGTAGAATATTATCAACAATTTATAAGGTGTCTATTCATGGATTTATTCCCACTAATGCTACATGATTGGTAATATTGTTTTTATGTGAATCTATTCTATAGTATTATATCATGTGGTGGTTACATTAAGTCTATATTGTCTATGTTATAACTAATAAAAATTTTACTAGGTAATTTTATGTCATATGTTTGGTACATTTGGTGTCAAAAATACTATCATAAAATGACCAATATCTTCAAGACATAGTTTAATATCAATAATGTTTGGACAAGTGATAATAGTATCTTTTGACTTTTATTTACATCGGTTAAAGGTAAATAAGGTAATTCATGGTAATAAAATATTATAATAATTCAAAATTACATTTACACTTGTCTGAACCTTATTGGTTGAGTCATTTAAGACCATGGAAATCTTTGGGTAGATTTTGGGACCACATTGAGCCACATGGGAGTGATAATGACAATTTGTATTACTTAATTAAATGTAAAGTCAAAAATGAAATTAACAAAAAATATTTTCGAAATTAATTTTTATATGGTGTTATAAAAGTCCTATTTTAGACTACAATTATTCATCGGAATTATAATTATTTTTCCAACATGATAGTTTTTTTATACTTTTTAGACATCGAATAAATTAAATTTTTCATGACACAATAATGATGCAGCATTTACCTCATTAATAATTGATTTAAATAAATAAATTATAACGATTATAATATTTTCCAAAACATGTCCAATTATGAATGGATGGTTTAATTTCAAATACTAGTCATCTTATCTATTACCTTAATGGTTTTTGGACATTTAGAAACCAAATATCATTATATAGTAAAATAATTTTTTCACACTTTCCTAAAGAGCCCCTCCTCTCCCTTATAAAAAGAGACAACTTCTAACCAATACTCACAACTCTCAAGACATTTGGCCCATCCAAACAATGCCCAATTAATCTCAATACATTCCTCTCCTCCTATTAGAATCCTTACATTAGGAAGAAGGATCTTAAATAAGTCCGTTGGTTCAAACCAAAGGGAGTTACCCAAATTAAAGGTAACTGTTTCTCTTAAATTGTTTTCTTTTATTTTACTTCTTCAACCCCTAAAATATTTTTATTACTTTATTTTGAAACAACAATATCATCCTAAATATATTAGTATGATGTTATGATTATTAGTCGAACTACACTTGCACACACCTCCATCTAATGTATGATGAACAAAATTTTTCTGTGGATGGAAAACTAACGCCTCACGAAATGATGATTATTCAATTACATCTCATCGCATCTCATGGTGGCCAATATGATGAATCTATATTTATATATGATATGTATTATGTGTATGTTTTCTTTATGATTTGGTAATTTCCATTTATATCATGCCTTTATGTCTTCCATTATGGGTAAGTGCGATAATATCGTTATAGGAAGTTGAGACTACCGCCCTCTCAATGTTATATGACTCGTTAATGACATAAGTGGGACATATAAATGATGGAGTTAATGATATTATATATGAAATTATATCTAACATTATACTGAAATTATAATATACCTATGTATCATTATTTTTTAATTCCATTAAAATAAGAAATATAAATGACAGTAGCATTCATGCATACGTATGGCTTACCATCTCCATGAATGGTGCATTTCATTTCTTACCTCCAATGGATATGTAATATTATAAATACATGTATATACATTATATATATGATATATATGATATCTAAATCATGAATATCATTTTGGATATAATGGAATATTAACCACATTGACAACATGTAAATATAAGGTGTTCATTTTTTACTCAAGTACCAAATATCAACAAAACGACCATTTATAAATTGAATGATTACATAATGTTTATAACATGGTAATACTTGATATAAATGGAATAATAAACATGAAAAATTATCTTAAGAAATTAGAATTTAACCTTAGTTTATTATTCAGGATATTAAGAAACAATCGAGTCAAGTCAGACATGAGGTAAGGGACTTCATCTCAATCCCCTTTCAATGAGACATATTTAGTTTTATAAACGATTTTATTTTATATGGTGTATAAACCCCTTTTACTTTTCATTTCATTCAAAAGGAATCCTTTTAAATAAATCATTTTACTAAATGACAAAAATGAATGTTTTTTAACGTAAACGGTGACAATGACCATTGCACCACTGTGAGTTTTATTTGATCTTTGCTTCATTAACAAGACAAAATGTTTTTAATAGGATATATAAATACCATATACTATTTTTACATATTTTATATTGAAAATTATATTGATAATGGATTTATAATTTCAATATCTTGAAATTATATTTCGATATTGATATGTGGAAATGTTATCTTTCCTTTATCTTATGTTATGTGTTATTATCATGTTATGGTTCTTTGGCATTATTTTTGTATATGGGTGGTTCCGTGATAAACCTAGGGCGGGAAAGCCAGATATAGCTCTCCAATGCATTGGTTAATGTGACATAGGTAAATGTGAATGTTTCTCCTAAGAGATTTTGGGAATATACTGTTATGGGTATTCCAAAGTAACTCCCTATTTAACTGTGATAGCTGCATTTTATGTATGTCATGGATGCCACAAGTTACCTTTATGATTTATGGTTTCCATTTCTTATTCATAGATCTTATGTTTTCAGGAGGTAAGTAAAATAGTTTATGTTTTGTATGTATTAATGAACAAATGTTTCCTTTCATTATTTTATACCCTTTACTGAGCTTTTTATGATCATCCCAAGTTTTGAAATGTTTTCACAGGACATAAAGATGAATAGGGTCAAGGATGGGATCAAGGAAAAGACATTCTATCTAAAACATGGAACAAGACATGACTCTTTTTTAAAGAGTATTTATTTTATGAAAAAATAGTATCTGTGAAGTAGTTTCTACTTTTTAATCTTTTGATATGTAATAGTTATTTCCTAATTATCTAAAACTCTAAACATGAAATGATCATCAATGTGAATTATTCATTTAATTTAATATTAAATAAGGTATAAGGTAGAGTCCTTATAGTTGGTATCAAAGGTTGGTAGGAGTTAGGGTATTGTTAAATTAATATTTATAATGTAATTTATGTTAATATTGAAATAATAAAGAATTTATAGATTAACATGTTGCTTCACCTAAGATATTTTTGTGTCCATAATTTTTTTCCGTAGAGGAAACATGGAAGCTATGTTGGGATGATATCAGGAGGAATACAACCTTCCAAATCATCAATCTGAGATGGTCAAAATCGGAACTGAACAGTTTGTCGCAGTGATGGCACAGTTGACTCTTGCTATAAATGGTGGTGGTATCCATTTACAAGATCAGCAAGATCAACAATAGGGGAACATGTTAGTATTGGAGCATTTCATGAGGCAACATCCCCCATCATTCAGAGGATCATCTGATCTGGTGCTAGCAGAAGGGTGGATTAAAGCACTGGAAAAGATTTTCGATGTCATGGGTTGTTCATAACATCAAAAGGATAGTTTTGTTGTTTACCATTTTGAAGGTGAAGCTGATCAGTGGTAGTCAATGGTGAAAATTATTAGAGATAGTGAGGTGATTGATTCTTCTGATTGGGATGATTTAAAAGGTATGTTTCTTGAGAAATAATTTAATAATGTGGTTCTACTTAGGATGGAAAAACAATTCCTGGAATTGAGGCAGGAGGTTGACTCAGTGGCTGCTTATTAAGAAAAATTCACTCGACTGGAAAGGTATGCTCCAAATTTCAAATGAGATCATGATATTAAAATCAACTATTTTACTCATGATTAAATAAAATGTATCAAATGGCTTTATCTTTTCATTATTTCAAAAGTTATGAAAAACTTGTTCATTGTGCGGAGAAGGTGGAAATAGAGTTTGATGATGATTAGGTATTCTTTGATAAAAAACAGAATAAGAGTTCGGGGTGGCATGAGAAATGGAAGAACACTTCAACCATGTCTAATGGTATCAAACATAAGTTTATAGTGTGTGAAAATTGGGGTAAATAGCATGTTGGGGTATGTATTTTGAATTCTGGTAAGTGCTGCTGATGTGGTAAAATGGGACATAAGGTTCCTAATTGCATAGAAAAAGACCTGGATAATTGTAAGAAAAAAATCAGATTTACAGTCAGTAAAATATTTTTTGTGTAATGAAATGGGTCATCATGAAAATGAGTGTCCAAAAAAGAACTCAACAGATGGAATTCATCCAGACTACAAGCAGAAAGGGTTGGTGAAATCCTTCGAAACTACTTCAGTGGATGTTGGGCCATCAAATAAAGTAGTATTAAGTACATTGTTTGTTTGTTCTGATTATGCCAATGTGTTTTTTGATTCATGGTCTACGCACTCTTTCATTTTTGAGTAGATTTCTAGAAAATTGGGAATTCCATCTAAATATATGAATACAGAACTTATGGTAAAAACACATAGAATAAATGTTAGAAAAAAAAAGAAAACATAAGAACATTTGTATCCTTTTGTATAGAACGAATCAACCTACAAAACTTGTTGTTTTCCCTCCAGTGGAGTTTGATATAATATTGGGTATGAATTTAATTTATGTTTATTATTCTATGATTGACTGTAGAGCTAAAGGCGTTTCATTTCAGAATGATTTTCAGTTTGCATAAAAGAATGAACCCTTTCTTTTGATGACATATCAGGAAGCTCAGAAACTAAAAAAAGATTGAAATGAATGTTACCATGTACATATTTTTGAAAATAAAGGAACTGTTCAGTTTAATGATGTGTCGCTGGTAAATGAGTACCTTGATTTTTTTTGATTAGTTTCGTAGTATTATACCTGATCAGGAAGTTGAATTTACTGCTGATTTTTTTCAGGATGCTAAGATAATTTCAAAACCCCCTTATCGAATGGCTCAAATTGACCTTTTATAGTTAAAGAAGAAATTACATGAGTTATTAGATAAAGGTTTCATTCAACCTAGCACTTCATCAAGGGGTGTTCCTGTATTTTTTGTTAAAAAGAATGATGGTTCAATGAGACATTGCATTGATTATAGAGAATTTAATAGCATCACTGTTAAGAATAAGCATCCTTTGCCTCATATCGATGATTTGTTTGATCAGCACCAGGGATATAAGTATTTTTCTATGATTGACTTGAGATCGGGTACCATCAGTTGAATGTAAAGGAAGCATATTTCCCAAATACCGCGTTTCATACTAGATATTTCCATTATGAATTTGAAGTTATGCCTTTTGGTTTAACCAATGAAACGGATGTATTCCAGGATCTTATGAATATAAATTTCCATGAGTTAATGGATAAGATTGTGGTTTTGTTCATTGATGTCATTTTGGTTTTTTCCAAAAGTAAGATGGAACATGAAAGTCATTTAAGGGTTGTCTTGAAAACCATAAAACAAAATAATCTATTTGGGAAATTCAGAAAGTGTGAGTTTTGGTTAAAACAAATTTCTTTCCTTGGTCACATTGTTTCAATAAATGGCCTAACTATTGATCCTATTAAAATGAAAGTTGATGAAGAATGGACAAAACCCACAATTATAACCGAGATTTGTAGTTTTCTTTGTTTTTCAGGTAATTACCATAGTTTTGATGAAACTTTTTCATATTTATCTTTTCCATTGACTAAGTTTACTCTAAAAGGTGTTAAGTTCATATGGGATAAAGAATGTGATTATTATTTTCATGAATTGAAAAGAATATTGGCGAATGCTCAGGTTTTAGAACTGCCTTACAGAAATGGTGAGTTTGTTATCTACAGTGATGCTTCGTTGAATGTACTTGGTTGTGTCACAATGTAGAAAGATCAGGTAATTTCTTATGCTTCACATCAGTTGAAACCTCATGAGTTAAATTACCATACACATGATTTGGAATTATCTGTTTTTTCAGATTTAAAAACATGGAGTCATCATATTTATTGAGTGAAGTGTGAAATATATACTGATTTGAAAAGCATGAAGTATATATTCACATAGAATGAATTGAACATGAGACAACAGATATTGTTGGAATTAATAAATGAGTTTGATTTCATGATATTTTACCATCCGAGTAAAGGAAATAAGGTGGTTAATGCTTTGATTAGAAAAAAGTAATGCTTCATTAACCATGTTACATTTGGAACAAGATACTTTGGATTCTTATTTGATGAACTTTGGCATAGAAGTTTTTGTTTCAGGAAATTATTCTATTTTGTTTTAGGTGTCAGTGAAATCATCTCTATCCGACAAAATTAAGAAAGCTAAAAAGGAAGAATGTGAGTTGCAGAAAAATGTTGTGTTGGTTCAGAAGGGTAAGTTGACTTATATTAACATTGATAATGATTGTGTTTTATGTTTTGGAAATAGATTATGTGTGTCGTGTGATTCACATTTGAAAAATGAGTTGTAATGTGAACCTCATAGTTATTCGTTTTCAGTTCATCCGGGCATTACTAAGATGTACAGAGATCTTCGGGAGTATTGCTGGTGGGATGGAATGAAAATAGATATTGCAGATTTTACTGTGAAGTGTTTGACTTGTCACTAGGTTAAAGTATAGTGATATTTACTGAAAGGAATGCTTCAGCCTTTACTGGTGCTAGAGTGGAAATTTGAAAATATATCCATGGACTTTGATGTGGGATTAACAAAGACTACTTGAGGTAATAATGAAATATTAGTTATAGTTGATCGATTGACCAGATCTTTTCATTTCGTTCCTATTCGAGATAATTTTTTTCTATAGATCATCTTTCTCAGTTGTATATAAAAGAGATAGTCTAGTTGCATGTAGTTCCCCTCTCTATTGTATCTGATTGTGATCCTAGGTTCACTTCTAACTTTTGGAAATGCCTTCAGAAGTCACTGGGTATTGAATTAAATTTTAGTACAACTTTCCATCCTCAATTAGATGGGAAACCAGAATGAAAAATTCAGACATTGGAAGATATGTCACATGCTTGCTTGATGCATTACCATGGAATATGGGACCAACATCTTTCTTTGGTTTAATTTTCATATAATAAAAATTTTCATTCCAGTATATAGATGGATCCATTTTAGGAGTTACATGTAAATCATTGTAGAACTCCTACTTTTTTGGATGATGTAGGTGAAAGGAATCTGATGGGACCAAAATTGGTAGAAGAGATGGCATAGAATGTTCTGTTGATTCAGAAGCACATGAGAACTGGTCAGAGCAGACAGAAAAGTTATGCAGATAACTGGAGGGAGGATCTTCCATTAGAGGTAGGTGATCATGTCTTTCTCAAAGTTCATCCATGGAAATGTGTGATGCATTTTGGTAAAAAGGGATAGTTGAGTCTGAGGTTCATTGGAACTTATGAAATTTTGGAGAATGTTGGATCAATTGCGTACAGAGTGGATTTACCTCCAATTTTATCTCAAGTGCACAATGTTTTTCATGTTTCGATGTTGATTAGGTATATGCCAGATCTATATCATGTTTTGAGCCTAAAGGTAGTTTAGTTGAAAGAGAATCTCTCTTATGAATAACAACCAGTTCAGATTCTTGACCATAGAGAGAAAGTGTTGTGGAATAAGGTGATTCACCAAGTAAAGGTTTTTTTTTTGGAAAAACCATATGGTTGAAGAGGTAATGTGGGAATCTGAAAATGCTATGAGGAATAAATACCCCCACTTATTTTGATAAGTGAATAAAAATTGCGAGGACACAATTTCCAGAAAGTGGGATGGATGTAACATCCCAAATAAATGGAGAATAAGAAATATTTCATATTTATTAAAATTTGTGAATTAAATATTAAATTTACTTTAATGGGATTTCAATGTTCGATAGCATTCTGGATACGCAACAACCTGTTTCTTTGAAATCTTACGTTGCATAATAATAATATAATATTATTATTTTATATGGTAGTTAAATCCAAGATATTATATTTGTGTGAATGAACAAAAATAACTACAATATGATTATACATATTTTTTAAATGTATTTACATTATCCAATAAAACTTTAGAAACTTAAAATTTGAATGAATCTAATTTTAAACATAATTTACATTTAAAGGCCGATTTATCACCTTTAAACGGAGAACCCCTTTTCAATTTAGTTTTGCTCTCTCCAATAAATTCTATATGACCAAATAAAATCTTTTTTTTAAATGGGGACATCAAAATTTACTTTGTGTTAATTTTAGGAATTTTTCGATAAAGTTCATTTTTTTATTTAATAGTGAAAATATTGTATTTTAATTCAAAACTATATTTTAATATTATTTATTTATATGGTTGTATTATCTTTTTAATTGGTTTTAAAGTTTAATTAGAATATATTTTTACCATTTAATCCAATTTTGGTCATTGGAATAAATTTCACATTGATATTGGACATAAACAAGTATTAGTCTTTTGATAGTTATTGTTTCGTACAAACACGATATTTGTTTTAACAATGGTAATTAATTTTAAAATTAATTAATAACACTTTTATGTTTTGAATTTGGATAAATAAACACAATTTTTTTATTCGTAATATCAAATAAATATAAAGCTGAAATTTAGGTATTTTTCTGGAAAACATAATTTTTTTATGAATAGTGAAACCGCTTAGTAGTAGTTAAAAAAACTGACTTTTTGATTTAAATGAAACTTTACCGCTTATGTGAATTATATTTTTAAAATCCTACATACATGGTTGTTATCAAGAGATAATATTTTGTTCGAGAAGATGAAAATAATTTTTTCTGAATAATAACTTTTAACTTTTATTTACCGCGGTTAATGGTAAATAAGGTAATTCAAAGTAAAAGAATATTACAATAATTCAAAATTACATTATAACATGTCCAAACATTATTGGTTGAGTCATTCACGCCCATGGGAATCTTTGGGTCGATTTTGGGACCCCATTGTACCACTTGGGAGTGATAATGACAATTTGGATTAACTAATTTAATGTAATGACAAAATTGTCTATCGAAAAATCTTTTAGTAATTAATTTTTATATGGTGTTATATAAGCTCTTTTTCAACTATAAATATTCGTTGGAAATTGAATTTTATTTCCTACATGATCTTATTTTTTTTATAATTTTTATACATCGAATAAATTTATTTATTCACAACACAATAATGATGCATTATTTACCAAATTAAAAAATGATTTAAATAAATAAGATTATAATGATTATAATATTATTCAAAACATGTCCATTACTGTGTGTATGATTTTATTTCGAGTATGAGTCTTCTTATCTTCTACCTTAACGTTTTTTGGTCCATTAGAAACTGAATATCATTATAAAATAAAATAATATTTTCACACTTTCCTAAAGAGCCCCTCCTCTCCCTTATAAAAGGAGTCCACTTCTATTCAATTTCTCACACCTCTCAAGCCATTTGGCTTGTCTAAAATCTTACCAATTAATCTCCCTACATCCCTCCCCTATTTCTAGAAGTCTTACATTAGGCATAAGGAACTTCATTAAGTCTTTTGGTTCCAACAAAAGGAAGTTACTCAAATTAAAGATAACAGTTTCCCTTAATTTTTTTTATTTCACTTCTCTAACCCCTAAACTCTTTTTATTACATTATTTTGTAACTACACCAGTATCCTAAATATACTAGGATATTTTTATGAGAATGATTCTAACTACAATTCCACACACCTCCATCTTATGGATGAAGAACATAATGTTTCTATGGATGGAAATCTAATGTCTCACAGAATGATGATTGTTCAGTTACATCTTACCACCTATCAGGGTGTCCATTATGATGGCACGGTATGTATATATGATATATATTATGTTTATTTTTTCCTTATGGTTCTGTAATTTTTATTTATAGAATTCCTTTATGGTTTCCATTATGGGTAAACACGATAATCTCATTAGAGGACGTGCGGACTACCGCCCCTTCAAAGTGATATGACTCGTTAATGACATCAGTGGGACATATAAAGGATGGAGTTAAAGATATTATATATGAAATTATATAAGAAATTATAATGGAATTATAATATACATATGTATCATTGTGTTTTAATTCAATTCAAATAATAAAAAGAAATCAAAGTAGTGTTCATGCGTACGTATGGCTTACCATCTCTATGAAAGGTGAATTTCATTTCATACCAACAAATGTTATGTACTATTATAAATACATGTATATACTGGATATATATGATATATATGATATCTTAATCATGAATATAATTCTGGATATAATGGACTAGTAACCACATGGACAACTTGTAAATATGAGGTGCTCATTTTTTATTCAAGTACCAAATATAGACAAAACGTCCCTTATTAAATTGAATGATTACATAAGGTATATAACATGGTAATAAGTGATATAAAAGTAATAATAAACAAGAAAATTTTTCTAAACCAAGTATAAATTGACTTTTGTTTATTATTTAGTAGATTAAGGAACAATCGAGTCAAGTTGGACACGAGGTAAGGGACTTCATCTCAATCTCTTTTCATTGAGGCGTATTTAGTTGTATACACAACATTATATTATACGGTGTATAAAACCCATTGAATTTTCATTTAATTCAAAGCGAATACTTTTATATGAATTAATTTACTAAATGACAAAAAGGAATGCTTTTTTAACGTAAGCAGTGACAACGACCATTCTGCCACCCCGAGAATTATTTTATCTTTGGCTTCCTTAATAATCCGTAATGCTTTTAACAGGAAAAATAAATACAATATACTATTTTTATGTATTTTGGTATTAAAAATGATATTGAGAATGGATTTATTATTTAAATATCTTGAAATTATATTTCGATATTTCTATGTTGAAATGTTATCTTTTTTATGCTTACATTATGTGTTATGATAATGTTATGGTTCTAGAGAATTATTTATTTATGCGGGTGGTTTCGTGATAATCCTAGGGCGGGTGAGCCCTTGATAGCTATCCAATTAATTGGGTAACGTGACAGAGATAAATGTGAATGTTTCTACTAATAGATTTAGGGAATATACTATGAGGGTTATTCTAAAGTATCTCCCTATGTAGTTGTGATAGCTACATTGTATGTATGATATGGATGCCACAAGTTACCTTTATGATTTATGATTTCAAGGTGTTATTCATAAATCATATGATTTCATGAGGTCGGTAAAAGATTTTATGTTTTGTATGTATTAATGAAAAAAATGTAACATTTCATTGTTTTATAACCCTTACTGAGTTTTTATTCTCATCCCATGTATTGAAATGTTTTCATAGGACATAAAGATGAATAGGCTCAAGGATGGTATCAAGGAAAAGTCATGTTGTCTAAAACATAGAACTAGACATAACTCTATTTTTTTAAAAGTTTTTATTTTATGAATAAAATGGAACCTTTGTATAACTGCCTACTTTTTAATCTTTTGAGATGTAATAGTTATGCCCTAATTCTCTAATCCTATAAACATGAAAATATCCTCAATGTGAATTATTCATTTAATTCAATATTATGTAAGGTTTAAGGTTGGGTCCTTATAGAACCTCTGACGGAAATCCACCATAGAAAAGAATGAATAACACCATTAAATCTTCACCACCTTCATTTCCATTCGAAGACCAGAGCTAAGAAACAACGTCAACGTCTTATCCCCTCAAGGAAAAAATTGTGGTAAAAAAACCTCATCAATGTAGTGGTTTTTAATTTATAGGGTTCATACCAATTAATTTTATGAAAAAATAAACGTTGAACATGGTTCAACCCAGAATAGGTTGATCTACGAATCATGCATTATAAATAGAGGGTGACTTTTCTTCTGGGGTGATTATTTCTGACTAAACCATGGCATGAATGATTTAACGCAAACTTCTATGAGCTTCACCATATAAAAAACTATAACACAGAGAGACCAGGATGACACGAACAAAGCCCGAGCACCTCTGCTCATGTGTTTTTGGTGGCTATATTTTCAAAATGATTGCAAGGCCAGTTTGAAGATATTTTAGTATAGATGTATTCTAATGGAGTCCATCGGCACATGAAGCGCAAATAACAAACCACCAGAGCACATCTGGTGTTCTGTCTACGATTCTGCCCGTGCACCGGCGCTAGCAGCGGCTGGGCTCACCAATTGCGGGGAGGTAGATTCTAACCCCGTTGGGATGCATTGATGGGGAGGACACAACTCGTCAGTTTTGGTGATGCATGGGAGAACACAGCGCCCTGTGGGAGTCACATTTAGGGGTGGCCCGCACCATTCCACCCGGAAGGCCGGAGGACTAACGGACCTTCAGTCGTTCCATGAGTGGGACACGATACCCTAAGGGAGCCTATAAGTTGGTGCGACTAGCCCATGCGGGCAGCGATCAGAAATGTGGGGACGCACCTGGATTCCACATCATGGGTGATCACATCATCTACACCACACAACTAGAACCCTAGCTGGTGGGCCAAGCCCCTAGAGGGCAGGACCCACACTAGTGGGATGGGACGAATTTGACCGAGTAGTAGGGTGACACGACGGGCTAGACCCTCTGTCAAGTCGGGCCGAGTCCAACAAGGCCTATTAGGCCTGGCCTATAGGCCATGCTGAAATAGACCAACCTCAACCCATACCGGGTCCGGTAATTCCTCTTGAAATGAAGCAGGGTATGTGGAACTCCCGGGCCAGGATCGTCGGGACGGTCTGACTGGGTTGGACTGGGCCTCATCGCAAATGTTCCCCTGGTTACTAAAACACTCGTAGCTTGTAAACCGTACATCCGATAGACAGGTTGATTGTGGCGTTGGGACCATATCAAAGAGGCGGAACATTTTGAATTATTTTGGGAGACTTTCAAGGACTTCATGAAGAAATGAATGGATTGAAGAGTGGTTATCCCAAGTGTGCTACATATGAAACCCTACTATTGGTTGTGACCTATAGACTGCTCGAGGAAGGCCTTGTGGGAAGAGGCTCTATGTGACACATAAATACCAAATTTGGGGGTATCTATATGTGACTTGGTTGACCCAAAATAATTTATAGTAGGAATAACTCTGTTCGGCTATGGTGGGAAGTAGCTTTCTGTGACCTGGTAGGCCCCCGGTGGGGAACAGCTCTGTGTGAGCCAACATACCCACGGTACTCATTGGGATGAGTACCAAAACAGTTCATGGTTATTGGGAAGTATCTCTGTGTGACATAACAAACCCATTATAGTTGATAAATGAAGATATCTCAAGTGAATAAGGTGTCTGACATTTGTGACTGACAATTCAAGTGTTAATACCCTATAATATACCTTTTGTAAGCTGTCATGTGTTTCATGCTCTACATAGAAGAATTAATGACTGTTCATTATTTTTGTTTTAGTGTCCCTATTGCGTATTGCGTTACTCACCCTGAATGGGATTCACATGAATGTGTTTTGTCAGGTGAAGATGGCTGACATTTGAAATCAGAGAACTTTACATAAATTACTGTTTACAATACTATTTTCTTGGGTTTGTATTCTGGCCCACTTTTTTGAAGTTATACTTCCACTCAATTTATTCAGTGGTATATGGTTTTTCTTTTTTTGATTTGGTTCTTGGTTGGGAATGTGTGTGTGAATAGGTATCCAGGCTAAATGCCTCCCACATGTAGGATGATACCTTTGGCAGAAGTCGCCAGCCATTGTCATTTGGGAGGTGGGCTTGGGGTATTCATTGTACAAGCCTTGGGGGATGGGTCATGATACCTGGGGATTCGAATACATCATGAATATAAATAGGGATGTTTAAAAAATATTTTATTAGGTTTTGGAATATATAGAAGCCTCAATGTGTTGTAAAGTAGATAAATATGTTTTTCTATTTATAATTTAGCGACATGACACCCATGGAATATCCTAAACGACCAAAATATAATAGTCATTGTCTTTAGAAATGATTAAATATGTTCATTACATTTAACAATAAATATATAGGGGTTAAATAAGATCATAAAATAATTGTTATATATGTTTTCATGTCATTTTCAACATTATATTTTTGATTAACACCTTTATTAAACATTTTTTCACTTAATTGTGCTAACACATGTTTCAATCATTACGGGATAAGAATGATACTATAAATGGATAGATATCACATAAATTTACCATCATTAAAATTTTCATCCAAATTGAATTCAAATCGGAAATGATAATACATTAATTAATTTTAATAATTAATTAAATTATAATTTATAACAAAATTCCTTTAATTTACAATTTTATATTATTCATTTTTTTGAAAAGAAGGACACCAAGAAAAATATAGATAAAATATATATATATTTTGGAATTTCATCCAATATGTTATTTATTTAACAAAATGTTTAGAACATAAATTTTTTAACTTTAATGTTTTTTAATATCATTTATTTTTAATTTATATATACTGAATAAATATTGTGTATGTGTTTTATATGTATTTATGGTAACAATCTAATTACAAAATATTAGTAACTAATTATCATCATGAAAATAATTTTAATAATATCAAAATAAATATTATTATGAATTCACATCATTCTTTCATACCATTGTTAACAAACAATAGAATCATTAAATTAAGAGACTGGCATTTTGAAATTTTCATTACATTAAATATCAAACAGTTCATATTCGTGGATGCATTTCCATTAATCAATTATCATTTTATCCAAATTTGATAATGTCAAATTACCTTACTCAAATATGAATTGATACGAGTAATGATTTCCTTAACATTATGTTTTTACATTGGTTAACACGATTTTCACATTAAAGAGGTAATAAATTTTACCATGGTCACAATTCATATTGAAAAGAAATAAAATGAAAATATTTAAAAAAATTTGGACATCCTAATTCAGTATATGGTGTTATTTTTCATAATTATATTTCAATAAATTGAATTAATTCAATTCAGAATAAGTTCCTAAAACATGAAGAAACCCATTTTTTTTAAAATACACATTTTTATGAATAAAACATGATTGTTTCATTTACTATTACTATAAAAAATGTCATTTTAATGTTATGACATCTAATTTAATATTCTATATTTAAATTTAATTAATATAACTTACCAATTTTTATTTATTTAAATTTTTATCAAAAAACATATTGAGTAAATAAAAACTGTTTTTTCATAAAACGTATTTTATATTTTAAAATGAGTTTTTATTCATTTTAAATTAAATGATGACAAAATTATTTCATTTTATTCATGTGAAAAATAATGTTTACTAGTATTTAGGTTTGCTTATTCTCATGAACTATGGTAATTCCTATTATATAATATATAAATTATAAAATAACAGTTTATCACATATCGGATAAACATGGGGATTGATGTGAATCTTGTAATAATAAAATTTTATTAATGAAATTATATTTTAATATATTGGGTGTTATAGGAATATTAATGGGGTTACCCTGAAATAACTACTAGAGGGATTCATCTTTATGTTAACCCATTATAGATTGATTGAAAACATTTTAACATCTTTATGGTGGTATGAACTTTTTTGGGTTTTGACCACCATATATTTGACGTACAATTCAATGGTATTCCATGATAGGGTATTGAAAATATGGTTTAGAGTTCATTGATAGTTGAAACTAGTTATCTACAAACCAAAATGCATCAAATTATACACATATATTTCATAGCGAATCTAAATACCGGTGTATTCTACATCTTTGAGTTCATTTATATATGGGTATACATATATATACTTCTATAATTGAAAGTGATTGATATATGTTTTTAACATTAAAAATATTTTTTATATTTTGGATTGGGAAATCATCTTTTGTAAAATCGTGGACAAGATACCTGAAATCAATAAAAACACTAAAACAATAATTCTTGTTCCTTACTGGAACAACATTCAAAATTCATTTAAGTTATTTCTCCCCCATAAAGATTTTTTATTTTAAAATATTATCATAATCAACATAATCCATTATAAAACTAGTCAGATGAATTTATTAATACATTCTTTTAACTGAAATGATTATCTATAAAGATAATGGGTTGGTTTTCTACATCATGATAAATTCCGTGTTTTTCAGTTTGATTCCAAATGAATACATCATATTGTTTATTTATTAAATAATTATAAAACACTTGTTAGATAAAAGAAGTGGATACAATGATCACTGTTGGTAAAAATACTTATTATATGACAAGATTGAATTTCTATATCTCATGAATAGTTGTACAAGCACCCTTATAATATGATTAATTACTATCATTGATATCCTATTAAGCTCAATATTTTTCACCATCATCTAGTGGAATGGGTGAAGAAGGTGCATCATCAAATCTATAATAACCATAAATATCCAGATATTATTAATGTAAAGTAATGAATTATCAATAAATATATGTTATATAATATTCTTTCTTGATTCATCCAATGACACAGTAGACTTCAATGATTCTAGAAAAATTTTGTTTTTTTCACTAGAAGTACTCCCATTATTATGGATAACATATATTTAATTTGTATCATTAGGTTCAAATGATATGACATATATCATCATATTTAATGAATATATTACAAAATATAAAATCCAATTTTTCATTTGATTCAAGGTAAACACATATTCATCACTAAGATATATAAATTGATTATCCATGGTTATTTCGAAAACATTTATAGTGTTAACTTGAGTGACATAATAATTCATTGGTTATTTCCACTCTCTTAGGAAGAATGCTATGTTGATTTATTTATACTCACATTATTCAAATTGAACATATCACTATGTAATGTCCGAATGATTTTAACATCATGTTATTTTATAAACTGATTTTATGATGAGCTAACATGAAAATGTAGATGAATCCACAGTCTCGAGAAAAGTTTTTTGAAATTTTTACCCAATCACAAAATGAATAATCTGAAATTGGAGATGAGGTCAACAAGTTTTATATGAGTTTGATTTAGGTAAGGGTGTCTTTAATCACTCTATTTATAACCGTGTTGTTTTACAGTAGAATATAATAAATAATCATCCTTGTAACCCATATGATGGAGCATTAAGAATGAAATTTTTTTCCTCACATATCATCAAAAAATAGTAATCAAATTTTAGTATTATCCAATATAATATATATATATATATATAATGGTCCTAGGTGTCTATCAAAAGAAATTTCCCAAACGTTTCCATAAAAATTATAACTAAATTAAAATGTGGTAAATAAATATGTCCATGACATACTATAGTAGTAGTGACCTCAACTATGATCCCTATAGGGATTAAAAGGGCGTCCATTAGTTCATTCTAGAGATCATTTACAAAATAATGTGCAAATATGATTAAAAAATTTGATCAAACATTGATCATTTATTTACAGATGACTTGTTTTTATCCTAATATATACACTTCCTTATAGTGGAGTTGTCCATTGAATTATCCTTAATGTATTAAGTTCTAATTATATATATGTAATTAACATAAACAAGAGTTAAATGCACTAATATATAGGATTGATTGGGCGGAACTGGTCTACCCTATACCCTGGATTGATCTTGTGGGTATGGACTCATTAATTAGTCCTTCAATATTAATATAATCGAATGAATCTTAAATGATTATAGGATTCCCCGATACTTATACTAGATTCATTTAAATATTTCTCATGGGGTTCATCATTATATATCTCCCTATTAGAAATATATCTAAAATATTGGGTTCATCCATGACTTGGACAACACATATTCCCTTTCCTTATAAGGCCTCTACCTCTAGATCCAATATCTAGTATATGGAAGTATTTTTCTGAACCATATTCATCATCAAAGACATGTTATATTAAATGAATTAAATTAACAAAATTTAATATTAATTATTTATTCCTTAATGAATTGTTTTTGTTGGGGAATTACCATTTACTCAATATTATAGGCACATAATCTGAGAGGGTGTGTATCATCACAGGAATCCGTATGGGATTATGATTCCATACATGACTCTTTCCATAGTGGTTATATAATTTCTAGATTACTTCCACTTGAAAAATTTTGTATCTTACAAGGATGGTTTCACTATATAAAATCATCATGGAGAAAAAAATGGTTGGTTCTGTTTTTTCATGAGGATGGTATAAACTTGATTGGTCGTCTTTATGATAATTTAGTTATAATACATATATAAACATTTACCTAAATTTACATACAATCCAAATTCATCAATTTGAGTATTATAAAAAAAAATATTTTTGAGGGTGACTTGACTAATTTTACTTTCCCTAAATCAACTATACTAAAAAATATACATAAATTAAAGCTTTCAAAGATGGTGAGGAACAATGTTATATAAAAGAGAGAATATTGTTAAAAAATAATATATTCAAATTTTATCATTTTTTCTATGATCTATAAATTCTAAAAATTATTCTATCTCTATGAAATTATTTATCCATGATCATTCATGTATCGTAATCAATAGAATTTATTATTTAAATCATTCTGCAATGTTTCTTTCAATATTATTATCCCATCATTATGCATATATTTCCTCTATTATTTTCATTATCATGTAGTTTTTGGAATGATATTTGGTGTGTTAATTATATAGATCTATAAAACCATATATTTTAAAAGAACACTATTTTCAATAACGTAAATTTCACATAACACCGAGATAAAATGAGCTCCATAAAATTATAATATAAAAATAATCATTTTAAACATTCCATTAAATTGGAATTATTGAATAATATTAAAAATATTATAAAATAAATATGAAGTTCATATCCAATGTGAATTTAATAATTCATAGCAAAGGAACAAATAATTTTAGAAAATATCATTTTATTCTTATAATATATTGTTTAATAAAAAAGATAGTTTTATTTCATTCAATGTAGTTATAAATACAAAAATAATTATGATGTTTATAAAATTTATTCTTAAAAATAAAATCCATATTTTTGAATCTTCACCTCAAAATTATCTTAGAGTAATTCATTGATAATTTTCTAAAAACATTTCTTTGGTTAAAGAGTGAAAATATTATTTTTATGAGATACCAAACCTCTTATGAGATAAAATCCATTTAAATTTTATTTTAAATTTATTAACACTTCTACAAGAAAAAATTTATATGAGTAATGGGATAATATATATAGTTTAATATTTAGGAATACAAGCTTACCGATTTTGAAAACCATGATTTTAACCATTAAAACCATTTCTATAAGTTGTAGTCATAACACATTTACAATTTATTTCTATCAATTATATAAATTGAAACAATTAAATGAGATAACATATTGTGGATCAATATTTCAACATTAGGTTATTAGTTAATATTAAATTTTATTCATGAAAATGTTACCATGGGGAAAATAATGTCTGCAATATTGGTAAAAAAATTTAGTAGTCTAAAGTTATACAGTAATATAATAAATTGAAAAAAAAATATTAATTGAGTGGATGATGGGTTTATATACCATAAAATTTAATTAAAATATTTATTATCATAAAAATTATTATAATTAATTCAACCCAAATTTGGTTGGATGTAAATTCAAAATAATCAATATTTAATAACATAAAACCACATCATATCATGTATAAATATTACCCCTCATGACCCCTTCTCCCCAAAATACTTGACTATTTTAAAATTTCATCCAAAAACCCTCCATACCACACTATCCATTTCCATGGTTTTCTGGAATCCTCAAAATAACAATTACAAATTCCTTAAGGGGTCCTTAATGGATGTGATATTCATTGGTTAACATTATCAATAACCAATCTTAATTTATTTTCTTTTTATATCTTCTCATCATATACTTCATCCATTAAATCTAAATAACCCCATAATCATATACATATTCTAATATTCAATTTCTAATTTAGTATTTTATTTCCAACCATTTCCTAAACTCCTCTAATTTAACGAAATGAAATCTTTGTACAAATTAGTGTGGTAAACCATCTTTACAGATAATTATGTTTTAAATTTTCATTTACTTCCTTTAGTTATGGTCATAAAATTATTATTGTGGTTAAATAATATAATTATATGTTATATACAACATATTAAATATTCTATAACACACACACACAAACACACACACACACATATATATAATTTTATAAATACTAACTAGTTTGTGATGATTAGAAAATTAAAAAAAATATATCCATTTATTCTAAAAATATTATCCAATGTATCATCCTTATATTTGAAATAAAAATGATGTATGGGATCTGGAAAAAAAATTTATGTGTTTGAAAACTATTTCATATAAATTATGGATTTTTATGTAGATATTAAAATAATATATATAATTTTATAAATGTGAATCAACAACTAATCCATGAAATGAATGCACTCTAAAAAATGAAAATAATGATATATATTTAATTAATGGGAGGTAATATTTCATAAAAAGATCATAATAGGAATTATAAATATGAATATTTTTAGGACCTGACCTTAATCATTACATAAAATTGAATTTTAATCAAAAACATAATTTCATTTTAATTTCCCGTAATTTTAGGATTATTGTTTTAGAAAACTTGGACATATTACATTTATAACATTAAACATTTCTAAATATTTGGTACTACTAATTTGGATTCATTAATTCAAAAACATAAAAAATTAAAAAATTAAAAAATTTCTAAGACACATGTTCATAAAATTTAACATGCCTACCTTAATTCTCTTATAAATCCTTATAACCATTGAATTTTTTTTAGAAAAATAGGATGAGATCAAAAAGATCAATAAGGGATATGAAAAATGAAATTCTTAGTCAAATGATAATATAAATAACTAAAAACCCCATTTTATAAAAACTCATTAAGATGCATAGAAACATCATGTAGTTTCCATTGGACACATTTACCATATCAGTCTAATAATCACCATTATACATGGAAGAACTATTTTTTCAACTCCCATATTTGATTTACCCAATGAATTAAAGAGCTATAATGGGGACAACATTCCATATCATGATCTATAATGGGCACAATGCAACATATCCTAAGCTATAATGTGCTCACACCAACATATCATGAGCTATAATTGGCTCAACCCTACATAAATACATCAATATAACATATCATGAGTAAAAAACGTAATAAATTATTTAAAACCATGATCAAAAGCAATTATTATTTTCAAAATATTGTTGTTTCATAAATATTTATTTTCGTAAAAAAATTATTTACCACCCCACAAGTAAAATAATGCATCAGGTTAAATATTAATTAAAACTAGATAATATTCATAAAAACATTTACATTAAATGGGTGTTTGATATGTATTTTGGACTTAACCATCCTATATGAAATTAATTATCTTTCAAATTCATTAATCTTTTATCCACTCAAATGTGGTTTTAATTAAATATAAAATAATCATTAATTAATAACATAAAACCACCCCTCCCCAATAATATATACTACCCCTCAAAAAAATCTCCACCCAAGCCATTAAGATTTTCAAATATGTAAAACAATCTCCCCAAAAATTTCAACAAGACAAATATATTTGGTTCTAAACCAAATACCAATTACATATTCATTATGGTGTCTTTTAATGAGGTCATATACACGAGGTAATTTTTTAAAACCACATCTGTTAATATATAATTTTATTCCACATTCTCTTTACATCATTAATCCATATAAGAATAATAAACTAAGATTAATTTGTATTATATAATTTAATATTTATTATAGAATCTTTTCTATCATCCCATTTTCCTATATCCACATACTTAATGAAATGAATCCACTATCAATGTTATGTAAGTTAACCATCTAAATGGATAATGATTTTTTGATCATTTTCTATTAAATCCAACATGGCTGGTCATAGAAGTGTTATTTTAGTGAAATAATATTATAATTGAAATATTATATCCTATTTCATTTTTGATACATAATATATATGCATTCATTTCCTAGAAGAAATGATTTTTTATGGCCTAAAAAAACAAAAATTTAAACTAAATCATTATTATTAATGTTTTATCAAACGAATCATCCTCACGTCAAGAAGAAAAATAAAATATATGACCATTTAAAATTCAGTATGTTCATGAATACCATTTATTTAACATATATATTTTTATTTACATTTAACAAGATCATCCAAAATTATACACATCTAAACAAATTAGGAAACCATGAAATGAATTCATCTAAAACAATAAAACATATGAAATATTTTTAATTAATGTTTAATATGATTTTATTATTGGTATATATAAGGTATTATAAATATGAATATTGTTTAATAATAAGTTAATAAATAATTTTAAAATACTATATATTTCATTTATGAACACATAAATAAATGGAATCCTAATTTAGGGGATTTCTATAGTCAATTTCAATTCATTGTGTTCAACATCTATAGCATTAAACATTTCATGATTATATTATGGGGGATATAAATTTTTATTACATTATTTTAAATATAAAAATGTTTTTTGGGGATTTATAGTATATAAATATAATATATACATTTAATTAACTCTCACATCAATGAAATGATATTTTTAGAGACATTCTTTAAAAGAATTTTTTTTATAGATTCCCATAAAACATTATTTTTCATCAATAAGCATGTTTTCTATAATTATTTCCTGAAATGTTTTTACTTTTATCATATGATATTTTGAAAAAAACGTAATCATCTTTTAGTTTATACAAAATTATTTGAATGATATTTTTTTCATTTTAGTAACATGGTTATTTGATACTTTTCTGAACAAAATGCCGATGGAATATGTTTAAACGTATACAGAATAATAAGAAATTCATAATGATTATATAAATATAATAAGATTACAATGAAATTTTAAAGGGTTATTTTAAAATTTAATTTTATCGTTATTACATATTTAGTGTCTTAAAAATAATTTATTTCCAATGTGAAAGGGGGTATATTCTTGATGAATTTTTTAGTAATATCAATTGATGAAGTTTTTTTCGTTTTAAACATATTTTATTGAAACTTATTCTTCATTGGTGTTGTTCTATTATGATACCATATTACATATTTATTTAATTTTTTATTGATTGATTTAAATTGAGATAAAATACTTCATTATACTTCACTACAATACACTGGATGGTCTTAGACTATGTTTTTAGATTACGAAATGTTTTTTAATATTTTTATTCTATCATAAAGATAAATTTATATTAATATTATGTTTAAAAAATTTCATATAAGTATGGAACAAAAATAGTGATGTGATAAGAAGTTCCTGTTATATCCCCATGACGAATCAGTAGGTCTCATCAAAAAATCAAATTTTTCTCTTGGATAATGTCTTATTCATTTCTGTATGATGTCCTTTCCAAATACCTGACATTATATTTATGATGTACAAAATTATTAATCCCATCATGATTAGTTTTATTAATGATTTACATGTGATTATTCAATTCGTATATTATCCATGCCTCATTTTTAGATCAGCTGATTAATTATATGTAATTATTTGATCATATTTTATTCCTTCCATAATACTCTCAATGTTTTTATTAAATGGAATGGTTTTTTGTTTTTAAACATTCCAAAATTGTTATTTCATATTTATGAAAACTTTAGTTGCATGAATTATCTTACTTAGAATCTGATATGACCTCATTATTATGTTTTATTATCCACTAGGATTCTAAGATGTTTATTATGATTTATATGACAAGATACGGTATATGAATAATGGTTTTATAGAATGATTCTATAACTTGTATTTTATATGATCAATTGTAAAGTAATTTTTAATAATATATCTAGCTTCCAAAAAAAAAATATACATAGTCGATCAGGGTGCGATTTTTTATATATTCCTCCACGGTAATAAAGAAACCATTGACTCTTTTATATGAGTGTCAAGGTCCTTTTATGAATTTGTTTATGTTATCTCTACATGTCGTAGTTTAGGTGTTTGTATTAGATTTTTGTCTTTTCATGAATTTCCATAGTAGGACAAGGCATTAATTTAGATCACCAAAATGAATATTCCAATATTTTTTCAATTATATTATATTCACATAACCTTACATGAAAATTAATTGGGATGATAAATATTACATGTGGGAGGATTTATAAGAGTTGGAATTAGTGTGATAGATATATTTTACACAGTTTTTTTTCTAATATCTTGGATTTCCAACATTGGTCAGGATTGATTCAGTTTTTCAAATTGATTCCTCAAATAATTTCCCAATTATACCATGTTCACAAAACCCTCTAGTAATTTTCACATATTAGAGTGGAATTTTTAACTCACTATGTAAGTTCACAATATAGTGGCCAAACAACACATATTTTTGGGTCTATAGATTCAATGTGTATAGAAAACCCTTCCTCTATGAAAATAAATTTGATACTTGCTAATTCTTTATCTATTTCAAATTATTGAGATTGTCGACTGTTTATTTATTTCTTTAGTGTTGAATTGATATATAAGATTTTTTATGTTGTTCTATTATCATGTGATATGTTAAGATGGATAACAATAATACCATAAATATGTTATCCCTTTTATCATCTTTACGAATCATCTTATTTTGGATACAAAAAATGTATCAAGGGTTCCCATTATAGGAATGCACAATAGAAAAAATCATTAGGTTCTATATTGAATAATATATTCTGTGGAATAGTAGACTTATTTTATTCAATAACATTTTGGTTGGGGATGTGTTTCATCTACCAAAATATGATATGGAATTCTCTTTGGTTAAACTTATTAATTGAATACATCCAAATTATCCACCTAGATTTTCAGTTACTCAATATTTCAAATGTGTTTTTAAGGGGTAGAAAATTGGTATTGCATGTTAATTGGGAAATCAATGGTAAATACCTGAAATAATGGATTGTAGTTATTTTTAGTTGATATCTATTTTGTGTTGGACTAATATTTTAAACTAGCCATGTTCTTATCTAGTTTACTAATGGCGGTAACTCTTAATATCTATCATTTAGTGGATCATGGTAATTTAGTTTCCTATATCATAGATTGATAAGATATACTGGAAATATAATTGTTGGCATGAAGGGATCATCCTATTGAGGAAGATCTATTGAAGGAAGAAGGTACGATTCTAATTGACCAACATAACAACCTGAGATTTTTCCTATCAATAAATCATCATTTATTATTTCCAAACCATAAAATTATATATAAACTTGACAAAATATTTCATCAACTATATGATGTTTAAAATTAGCAGGTAACATGTGGGATGTAATCACACATTCTACATTGTTTCTATTTGAGTCACTTTAATGAGTTCATAGTTTAAAATTCAAGATATTTTAAAAAATTACCATCCATTGATTTTTGGTACGAAATCCTACTTTAGTCATTTCAGTGCTGACCATGTTTCGGAAAGAAATAACCTCCTCTTATTATCTTATTGTAGATTGACGTTCATTAGCATCCTTAGGGAATATTATAATCAAATTTTCTGATACATATTTTAACAAATGTAACACATCACCCTTATAATGATATTGTTGATGTTTTACATTGGGATATCGATTGGTTTAAAATTCATGATATTATGTAGAGGTTTCCTCTTGATGGGTTTCTTTGGCTTCAAACGTTTATGGTTCCTCACATTTTCGTTTTAAAATTCTCCATGAGTTTCCTTGTGTAATGTATGCTGATTATATTCTAATTTTACATTTTATCGAACAATAATAAATATAATAAGATTATATAGAATATAGATACTAATTTAGTGATAGATTTCTTAACTATCAAAAGACTGGTCATCCTATAGGAGGTGATTGAGGTTAAAATTGTCTTATCTTCATTGGATTAGGATTATCACATATTATAGTAGATTAATATATAAATTCATCCATATCACATGGAGGATGTTTTCAATAGCATGATCTTGATTTAACGAATATTTTTAATATGAGATTAATGTTAACAACGGAAATTCAACATCATATGGTTTTAATCTCTTCATATGGTACTTTTTATAATTATTTTTAGAAACGTGATGTAAGGTACATTCAGTGGATTGATAAAATTTAATTTCAAACATATATGATTTGGTTATGATGAATCACCACGGTCATTTTGATATATATTTTTTAGAGACCAATTCTATGAATTATCCTACAATTATAACTTATTATAAATTCTCATTTGGAGGAATTTGATTATTGAGAAGAAATGTGAAATGAATCTTTCTATTTCCAACCTATCATCTGTTTAGAACACGAGATAGGGTATTAGATAACATATAATAGAGAATACTTATATGATTAAATTTTTTTATTTAAATACATCATGTTTCATTATTAATTTTAGTCATAATATTACCGAAATGGTGTCAATGTCAATCAATCTCTGAAATTATATATTTCCATGATGTGATTCGTTTATCAGTCCCATAGAAATAATTTCTATTTCAAATATGTTATATTATTTAAATAATTTAGTAGATTATGAGGTATAAATTCCTTAGTTATAGTTTTTATCATATCACAATGAGGATTTGAGAGGGCCAAAACATGATGGTTAAATACACTTTCACTATTAATTTCATCATAGAAAATGTTTTATGTTCATCTTATGTAAGAGATTTATTTTTGTTCCCCAAATAATGATTAAATCACCAATCCACATTACAATATAATTTACATTTAAAATAGTCACTAATCTATTATAGAGGAATTTATTTGGACCAAAGGTTATTCAAGGAAAAACTATTCCTTTTAGTTAACATATAATTGTGATATGGTGTAACTTTTCAAATAAAAATCATCATTCATGGTTTAACTTGTGTTATTATTTATCTCATGATATGTGGGGTTCCATATAGTTGATTTTAAATGGGTATGACCTTCTTATTGAACATAAATATCACCATATGGAATACATTCATAACTAATACCATTATAAGGAAGACTCTCATCATGACTGAATCTGCAACCATGTCACATAGTCTTATAGTATATTCCTTGGGGAGGACCATTGGGGAAGAAAATAGAAAGTGGAGGAAATTAATTCCATTCTATATTCATAATATTATTAGGTATACCACAGTTATCTTTGTAATAATATATTTAATGAATGATTTTATCATGGACTCTAAGGAGCCCTTTATAGAAAATGATTTGGTGATGAACTATAGAGATGTTATATACAATTTTTGTCGGGAGGGACTTCATAACTCAAATAGCTGAATCCCTGAGTTGAAAATTATTCAAAACATATTAGGACACGATTAATAAAATTTATAGGGCCTCAAGAGAACTAGTATTAGGAAGAGCAGTGGTGTGGGTATACATTGGGATTTCATATTCCCCATTGTGGTATTTCTTCTTAGATAATCTATATATGGTTGTTGGAGTCATAGGTTATAAAAACAAATTCATATATATGATCCCACTTAGCTGACATAGATTCTATTTATATTATTGGAAAATAAAATTATGGTTTTTACTAGAATATGATCCCTCTCTGAACTGTCCTCTGGAATTTCTGGATGATCTCTATTTAGAATAGGAAGGAGTTATAGATCCTATTGTCCATTTATTAACAGAGTGAACTAATGGAACTCAAATGAGGAAGTATGAATGTTTTTACAATATTTTATAACCCATTAAATTTGTTTTTGAGATACTCTGATGGTAGGGTTGTGAAATTTTACATGAACCCAAACTATTGTTTCTTCCCAAATATGTTAACAGATTTGCAGAATTTTTGTTGGGAAGTAATCCTTGCCTTATATTTCCATATAGATACATTGACAATATTCTTCTACTAGAATAAGAATGTGTGAAAATTCCTCTATTGGATATTGGATATGTTCTTTCTTCTACATTATTGTCCAAATCAGAATATGTTAAAGGGATTCATATATTGGTGAAATGAGGTGTTTTCCCCATGGTTTAATGTTAGTGTATTACAGAAAACATATTCAATTGTTGAAATAATTTAAAAAAATGATTTTTGGATGTGGGATTGATTATGTACATGTTCTTAGAATTCCACCATAGTATAGTAGAATCATTCTTAGGTTCCAACATAGATGTTTGTGCACTCAATTTTTTTTGATGATTTTCCACTATTGACATGAAATACTAGATTCTCATTTGTAGGATTGTTGATATGAAACACATTGTGTGGTTAAATATATTGGATGAGGGTTTAGTTTCGAATGATATATTCGGTAGAAATTATTATTAGGATCCCGTCTAGGTGAATAATTTTCTTGGAAAATAACAACTTGTCGGTCCACCACTCTGTGATAATGCACATTCTTACTACGATATTCTAGGTTGAGGATCCTAAAAATATTTTTAATAGAATTATTTTCAATTTTTGTCATCACCACTTCTAATTGTTATATAGATTATTATAAATGATTCATATCCTAGATTTATTATCTCACTAAATCAAGTGTAAGGGTAGTGTTTTTCTAGTTGTACCCTCTAACAATAGAATATTTTACATGTCATGAAAGGAACAAGGTAGGAGATGATTTCATAAGGTTTGGTGAGGACCCATCCCATCTAACTGAAGATGTGTATTTTTAACATGATGTGTAGGAATACATTTGGATTCATGAGATCATTGATGATATTCCTAGAAGAGTCAACAAAAAAAACCAATCATAGGATCATAACAAGAAAACAAAAACATTCATAGATAATTCTTTTAAATGATTCACATTACAAACATTTTTTAATAGAATACTTGAGATAAAATGGGATTTTGTTTTATCAACTTAGTTCTTTTGAAAAAAATTTAATTTTCAAATTGCATTTATCATTTAATCAAATAATATAAAATGGGATATGATCATGTTATTGGAATCAAAAAATAGTTTACAAGTCAATAATATTTAATAGTACTATTTTATAACCATGTGTAGTCATTGTGGTAGTTTCAAAATGATGCTTAGGAAGTCACATTGGTTTAGAAGATCAGAGTTAATACAAATTATACCTTATTGGCTGAATTATTTCCTACTTTATGACTCTCTTATATACTTATGATATGATGAAAATTCCTTCCCGAATCCAATTAAGGTATTTATGACCCCAAAATAACCATTTTTTATTAAAATATATAGATGTGAGGATCCATATATACAATATTTTCTTTATTAATGGCACTATATGTAAGTACTAAAGGTTCTGTATTAATATCCACATCTCTATGTATCAAATTTTATTATATAAATAGAACAATTTATATATATTAGAGGTTTTATTTCTTATTTTGTTAATATTTTTTGTAAATAATTTAAAAATGCATGTTAAAATGTCACATAGTTTTTTACACTAAAATTAATCAACCTCAAGGAAGGAGATTGTGTTTTTGATGTAGGGATCCAAAAATTAATAGGGATTCCTACTTATCCTTCTCAAATGGATCATATTCCATGATTTCTAGTTACACTTAATAGAAAATTCCATACAAATTAAGGACATGTGATAAGGTCATGGAATTACAATTTATTTTAAAAAATAATGATTTCTATGAGAGTTGTTTATAGAAAAGGCAATGTTTGGGAATAAACATAAGGGAAACTTTTGGTTGACATTGAGGGGAATACTCCCTAATAAAAATAAGATGTACATATAAAGGAATGTTTCCATATTAATATATCATCGAACATGAATAAATCCTTATGAGAAAGTGATAAATAGTCTAAAAAATATTGTATCCCATTATGTGGGGGTATTTTAATACTATGATTATGTCCCAAAAAATATTTTATGGAGTTTAATATAATTATTTTTATTCCTTGAGAGAGGACCAATACATCTGAAAATGATGAAAATCAAGGTCTATGTAGTTCACAGTGGTTCAGAAAAAATAAAATTGGGGCCCAAGGATGGAATCCTGATTTTTATTATCACATGTAAAACTCATGTGCCTAATCCCATGTAATCCATGATTTGTGATTCAAACATGTAACTCTATTAGATATGTCACATTCTGTAACTAGTTAATAATTGAATTAAAACATAATGTATAATGCAAATGAATAATTTTCAATATAATCTATTGATGTATGGGGTGTGTGTTCATAAAAAGGATGTGTGAAGTGATATCCTATGAGAAAGGTTCAAGGATTAATCTTCTAGAGATTACCTTCATAATCTAAACCTCATATACTGGTAAATGAGAAAGGGGTTATAGAGGGGTGACCCGAAAAAATAACTATTTTCTTTCCCTATGAGTGATTATATAATTTAAACTCATAAAAGTTTCAAAACAAATTATTTGGGATTTTTCATATGATGATTTATAAGTAAAATATTTGGATTCCTCTCATATCACATCATATTTCATACAACATGATGGAGGCTATTGATGTTGTCTAAACTAGGAGATTACCCCCTACATTCTCTTGGGGTGTTACTCATTACCAAGGGGATGGATTATATCAAACTAGTGGATAATATAGTCTATTGTAAATGTTATATGGGTGAAATAATATACTTTATGAATACATATTCAATATAGGGAATCCAGGCATGGATATATCCTACACGTGTAGATATAGTCATATTCAGAGATGTCATTACCTAATCATCCAATGATTTTTGTAAGTGATGAGATATGATCATTTGTATACTCATTGGAGGAGATGTGATAAATATTAATGTTTCAGATAAATATAATGTTTATAATAGGGAGATAAATACCCTAGGAATGAACCACATTAGAAATTGGTCTTTGTATATGATATTGGAGATATTGAAAAATGTATTCAACCAAAAAGTGTATTCCTTCATAATATGGTTCCTTCAGGATAAAAGAAATATCAATCAAGGAAGAATAGGGAAGATTCCCAATTCATGAATGATTTAATTTACATCATAGTAAATGTTAGCAACGGACCCATTACATTGAGTATTCTATACCACTTAATTTTTTGGTTTACATGTGGTTTTTTGGATCTTTATTAAATGGAAATTTATTTATCCCGCTCACTATATTTCTCCAAAGTTTCTTACAATATCTAGATATATATTTATTTCACTTATATTTTGATTCTAGAAATAATATTTTATTTAAAGGATATGTAAGAAGATATTTATTTCTCAAAATTCTTGGCATAGTATCATTTCACATTCAAAGTGATGGGCTAAAAATCAAGGAATTGAAACACACAGAATCTTCATTTGTAGTTGTGTCGCTCCACATCCTTGATCAAATAAATGATGTTAGTTTTTTTGGATACTATATTTTTAAAACTATATGTTTAATTTTATAATATTTTTATGATTTGAAATATAATGTGATTTCAATGTTGTTTCATTCACAATTATAAATTTTCTCTGATTTTTTTATCTCACTGTAGAATCCGAAAAAAAATTCTATACCATTATCGGGATCATTCCAAAAATTCTAAACATAACAGTCACACAAAACATATATGAATGATAAGGGCTTTATATTTCATAAAAATTTAAATTAATTAATGTTTATGTTATTTTATGTAATACAATATCTGAACATTTAAAAAAAATTCTTGGGAGTATGATAATGAAAAGTTGGTTATGTATTTTTTCAATCATTTTTTATAGTTTAATTAAGATAAATTATCTATCTAGTATAACATGTATAAAATATAAGACCTACATTTATGTAGAGTATGTAAATTTAAGTAAAACCCATTATTGAATATATATATGTGTGTGTGTTTAATGCATTTATTTATTTGGATGATGGAAGTGTGATGTCTACATCCAAGGGTTTGATTGGAAACTAGTATATTCATCTATATATTCAATATTGATGTGAATAAATAAGATCAAAAAAATAAAAAAACATTATTAAATACTTGAGGTCATAGTGATATATTATTTCATGAAAATTAAGTTCATATAATTATTCATATTATACAAGATGCAACTACATACATGGTTATGGAGATACATGTATATGATATAGAACATTATAGATCCCTTTGTATGTAGAGTAGAGTTTATATTTTTATAGATGAGAGAGTTTTTTGAAAATAGTTTGTTGATGAATTAAAGATATTTTCAATGATACAAATTCTCATGGGGTCACATTTTTTTAATATATTTATTATTATTTTTTTAATATAACATTGATAAAAATTATAGAATTGTTTTGGAAGATTTCAGAAATAGATTTTGATATATTTTTACATATAAATATATATATATATACTATGTAACGCATATTTTTATATGAACTATTGTTTTTTAAGATTTTTTTGGTGTATCTAAATGGATTTAGGATATGGTGTCCAAATTTATCACATAAGATGTTCCATAAGATGTAATTGCGTAATGTCTATAAGAAATTACTAAATATAATCGTTTTATCGAAATTCGTGATATTTCTAGAAAATGATTATGTGGGATTGGGAAAATTATATATTTTTAGAAGAAACCCCAGTAGATGTAAATGACACCACATCAAGGTTCTATGCATGGATGAACATCCATCATACGATTATGTGTCCCATATAATTATTATACCAACTAAGAGAAATCATAATTAGTAGTAATAATAATTTGATTATATTTAAATGAATTTAACAGATCATTAATGTGAAAAAACACTTCATTCTTGATTGAACAGATTTTTTAATGAAGTTGTAATATATTACTTGTGTTTAAATACATTTTTGAAATTTTTAATGATGATTCATCAAAAGGTTATGAAACTTATTTCATTGTGGGGTTTCTAGAGGATCTTTTATGTAGAATATAAATTATTTCTTACACTATTAGATGGAATAAAATATTTATTTTGTAAATGAACTTCGGAATCCAAAACACACATAATCAATTTTCATTAAAAAAATTAGTGTAGCATGCTTTGAAGAAGGGAGAATACATTCAACATTATGGGAGATGCATGAAACCCATGGATTAAATTTACTGGATGGATAATCTTTCCATTGTTAGTTCATAAATAATATCATGTAGAAAAATATGGGTATATCACGTTGATAAAATAAAAATGAATATTCTTCAAATATGTTTTTTAATTAAAACTTTTCATTTGATAAATTTAAATGCTTTTTCTGGTTTTACATTATTTTTGGACAAGGGTTGCCCCCAATGAATCCATGAAAAATTACATTGAATATATTAAACATTTCCTCAAATTATACACATTTCATAATAAAGTACTATATGAAATTAAAACTTTGAATCATGATTTTTATATTAATTCCAATCTATCGATAATATCACTAAAAAGAAAAAACTATAAAGGAATTTATCGATAAACTGTATTCTCTTTAATTTTTAGCAACACATCTTGATTAAAACATTTTAACAAATAATTTTTTATTTAATATTTACATGTGACATACGTTAAAATTGTATATAAAACCACATTGATTTTCTTTTTACTCAAAAATATATATATTTAAATTTATAGAACACAAGACCAGTGAATTATCTTTTGATGTCCTGATATAATATTTTCATAGAATCTCTTTCTATAGAACTAATTTTTTGGTATAATTATAATAACATTATATTGAAATTTTAAAATAATATTTATTATCATACACCACACACTGTGAATATCCAATAGATTTTTTTTAATGATTAGAATATATTATCGATGATTACTATTCAATTAAATTGGATGGGGTAATTTTTAAACATTATAAATATTATTTAGTTCTATATGGACAATCGTTGTATGAAAAATCCTACCACAATATTATTTTATGTATATATGTATCTCAATTTTTAATTCTATATCAAGTAATATGTATTCCATTTTTTAGTCAGGGAGAATTGATTGGATGATTTATATTACTAGGTTGTCCTAAAATTATATATCACCATAGTACGTTGTAATGATTCATGAGATAGACAATATATAGGTATGCAATCACCATTATGATTTTTGAATGATGTATAGGCATATGTCCACAATAGTATGATTATTATTTCCATTACTATTAATTTCCATAATTATATTATACATATAATTATTTTTATTCTTTTATTCTGAGAATGAATTCCATTATATTGACCTTTTTTGTCATATATTCTATTTGTTTAATGAATTTAATGTTTATTTTTTTCATTTTATAAATATTTATTTATAGATTCTATGAGTCCAATCATGTTTATTAATAAAAAATTTATTATGTTTTAAAAATTAATATAATGTATAAAAGAATCATATGATATTTTTATGAAAAATATTATATATTTTTACTATTAATGATTAAAATTTACTTAATATTTGTAATAAAAGGTAATGAAATTTTTATAAATATTTCTATATTCTTATAGACTAGTTATAATAAATTTGTGAGATTATGATATAGTGTAATGAAATATTAATTTAATAAGAAATCATAGAAAGTTGATAAAAAATAGGGCTGTTAAAAAATTAATATATATTAATTAATTAATAAGATAATAAGGGATTATAGTTATTTAATTCAATATGATTTCAATAGACTATTTTTATTATTAGGAAAATATTATATTACATCGTGTGAAATGTTATTATATAAATATTGTTATAGTACAAGGTTTGTATAACCATCTACTATGTCCTATAATTATTAAAAGATAACATTTCCAGGGATATAATAGTATAAATTTATCTCCTTTTCCTTGAAAAACTCAACATAAACAATCAATATCACAAAATAACCACTTTGACTTTTTAGGTTCAAAGTAGAATATAGTAAATTAAAGTAATGTCTAAAATATGATGTCAAGAACTATTTTTATATGGGTTATATAAATTTATTCTCAACATAATTTTTTTCCAAAATGTGATAAATCTCAATACTAATTGAATAAATGGTCTTAAAAGAATATATTAAAATACAATCCATTTATACGAATACATAGATTCATTTATTAAAGAATTTATATTAAAAAATTAATGAGTTTCATTGATAGTATAAAAATTGAATAGATTATAATATAATAGATTCTATTTTTAGTATGAAATTGTAAATATAACTTCATTCTACAATGGTTTGTGGGAGAATTCACTATGGTCCTTCTTTATTATAGTAGGAATACACTATGTTTTTTTTATGTTTCAATGTGTTTGAGTTAATTGTGATTGTGGTAGGTGAACACCATGTAATATTTTATCAGGGATTCATGACAACTCTTGTACACTCTTTTATATTAAAGTAATTTTCATGGTGGTATCATAATCACCAATATCTTACTTGTAAAATGTGTTCTAATTGTTTATGATGAACAAGAATTTATGTTAGCATCTATATGTATTAGATGATCTAGATGTTTTTCAATCACTGATTAGGAATGCTTAATTTTGTGGAATTATTTTTTAAATGCAAATATTTAGTAACTGTTGTGTTTTTCATCATACAAGGACGTGAAAGATGTTTATGGTGTTGTGATTAGATGTGTGGAAATGTTTTACTAATATCTTTGTGAGACAGTACTGGATAACTACAAAATACAATTTTATTAAATAATAGTATAGGGAATGGAACAATTTCCTTATGGAATACAAATGATTCTCATAACTTTTTTCTAGTGGGGAAATAAAATAGCTTAATACATATTGTTTATTTTTGAGTTTGTTGTTATATGAATGTTTGGAGAACCTGGATTAATGTTTTATAGAAAAACTCAATATATTAATTCTCTAACAAAATCTAAAACAAATGATATATCCCCACTATAATGGTACCCAAGTGTACTCGACACCTACAATTCTTATAACTTCCGTACACTTTTATTCAACAATAAATAATAAAAAATCATGTATTAAATAATTCAATACTAATCATTTGATAACATGAAAAAATAATAATAACATATATATGAAATTACATTAAATCATCATAAATCATCTATAAGGTTGTTCAATAAATGATAATTAATAAATTATAGGGATTGATACCCCCCTCATAGCCACCACAACACAACTTTTCATCACTATCATCACAAACATTGAGAATGACATCAGTAGATTAATTTACATAATTATATTCATCACTTGAAAATTTAGTAATGTTTTCACACCCGACACAAATAAGGGCACTTTTTTACAATTCATTTTATTCGTCATTATCACGTCCCTCATCATGAATATCATAATAATAATAATTATCATATATTTAATCTCATACATCAATAATTTACAAAAATATCAATTATATCACTTATATATTTTTTATTTCAATCATTGATATAAAATTAGGAATTTAATTATAAATTTAAAAATAATCGGTATATAAAATAATAACAGGGAGGTAACATGTAATTATTATGGCATACCAATTATCAAGAAAACCAAGGTATTTCGGGGGGAATTACATAATCCAAAATATTTGATGTTGTTAATAATAATCATAATCAATTAATGTTTTATGTGGTGATATTTTCCTTGGATATAAAAAATTATAGTTATAGGCACAATAATGAAACCATTTTACTTTCTTAAAGATCAGTTTCTAATTTTGGTTTTATAAATATTTCAAAATGGTTTCCATATGAAATCGATAACATTACATTTTTGAATATGTAATACTATATTTTATAATTAAATAACACAATGTTTTTATCATGAAAACTTAAATATAATGTTCATTTTTACTATATTAAATATTTTCATAATGTGTATCTAACGTTTGAGGTAAATCATTTTTTCATAACCCTAGGGTGTAGTTATATTAATTTCAACATTTAAGAGTCAATGATCACTAATTTAATGGAGAAATCTGTTTAATATTTTTTCATAACCTTTATTTATAAATCATAGTATGTAGGGATATTCCATTGGGTCTCAAATGTATACATTCAATGAATTAATCAAAATTGAGCATGATGTTTTTATAAATGATTGAATTGGGGTATAAATATCCAATTTTAACAATTTTTATAGAAATACCACTCCATTAATTATATAATTGTGTAGACATGGTTCTCCTATGGAAACATAAATTTTCGAAATTATATTTGAAGTACATACATAATTTCCTAATATGATTACCCCTAATTGATTTTTTAGGGATTGTACAATTGAGTATTCTTATTTAATCACGACTTCTTCAAATTATGCTATTAATATGTCCTTATTTCTCAAATTATAGAATATAAATTCAATTCCATGTTACTATAATTTTTATTTGATTAAATAATAGTTTAAATAAAAAATGTTTATAGTAACATATCGTGGAATTTATTACATAGTAGTTCCATAAAGGAATTCCTCATAACCTACTACGATATTTATAAAACACAATACATACACCCCATGGTGCATTAATATCATATTTTTCTTATTTTTCTATAAAATATGTGTAGAATTTATGGATTTCATAATAATTAGACTATTTGACCGTTATGGAGAAATGGTTTTGGTGGCACAAGAGGGTACATTGAATATATTTTTTAATAATTGTTTAAAAATAATAGTAAAATATGAATATAATTATTGATTTTCAATAAATTTTTTTTTAATAATTCAACATTCCTATTTAAAAATGTAGTTGGAAATTAATATATTTTTTGAATGATTTAAGATAATTTATCTGAATAATATAAAATTAAGTTATATTAAATTTTCTCATTTTGAATATTGAATTTTCAGTTTTAATTTGATGATTGGGTTATATTTTAATTGGTTTTATTATTAAATAAACAATTTTTCACTTTTATATTTCATATCATCATTAATGAAATGTGTTTCTCAATTCAAAATTACTAATTTTTTCCACTTTAAAATCATTAATTTTGTTTCATGATTGATCAATTACAAATTTAATGAGAATTTTTAGTACAATTTTTTCATGGATTTACCTATTATTAACTAATAAAATGATATTAATTATAACAATGACAACATTAATTCATTGTCCTATAACATGTAATGTAATGATTTAATATACTGGTTTATGTTTTCTTTCATTAGTATTTATAATAACAATTATGTTCAATCAAAAAATAGTACTTTTTCTAAATTATCATATTGTTTGAACATTATAAATTAAATTAATCATATATATATATATAATTTTATTCCATGTTTTTTTGAAAAAAATTATATAGTTTGGAATTTGAATAATGTTTGTTAAAATAAATCATTGATTGGATTGGGTAGTTTTATTTGAGATAAAATTATTTAAAAGTGTATTCTATAATTAGTTATTATAGTTTCAATGAAGTTTCAGGAAAATAATGAATGATTTTAAGTTTTGTCACAATATGTGATGAAATTTCATTGCTGAAGATGCTTATGGTTTGGTTGGTGTGTTATGTATTTTTTAGTATTTATTCATACTATAATTTATATTTTTCATCTTCTTTTTGGTTACAATATATTTTTAATTTCATTTTTTTTAAAAAAATGGAGTTGAGTAATGTAATTTTATTTTTGTAAAATTATTTTTTTCATTATATTCAAATTTATATTTTATGGTATATGTTATTATTTTTATTTGGTTTTTTGTAGTTTAGGTCTCAAACATTTTAAAAAATGATCATTATTTTATTAACCATCAACAATATTATGGAATAATTTGTTTGGATTTATGTTTAACATGTTTTAGAAATGAATAATGAAAATTACATGTTCAATGAATGTAATTTCATGAAACATATAATGTTTTCTAATGGAATTAGTGATGGAATAAAAAATAATTTAAATCCTGTTTTAAATATTAAAATCTCTATTTAAAATATATTCTTTAGTACATAAAAATAACTGGGACATTTCAATGATGAATGATTCGAAAATGGTAAAACACAAGAATATTTTGAATATTTCAGTGGTGTTCTATTAGTATAACCACCAATTTCAACAAAGACATAATTCACTAACCCTTTAATGTTCTTATATTTAATTTTATTTATACTGTTTAAATTATGTCTGAAAATCGAGTTTTGTAGTGGCTAAAAATTCATGGTAGAGTTTGGGGACGAAATTTTGAAAAATAAGACAATGATAGGAAAATATAACAAATGAATGGATTTTACATGTGTATGCTATCATTTTTCAATCAAATATCATTGTTAAATAATTATAAAAATAAATTTAATGGTTTTTACTCATTATAAATAATTAGTAATAATTTTATTAGAATTTATTTTCTCTTGTTGTGACCTTTTAGTTCACGACATAATCTGAATATACGTCATTATAATAAGCTATCACATTTGTTGGAAAGTTAAATACTTCATGAACAATACACTATTTAATAGAAGTATTTATATAATTACAAGAAACATGAATAATAGTATACTTATTTAATACCATATTTAAAAAAATTCAATTATAGCACGTAATTTATGTAATACATTGTAGTTTTCGACCTAAAAAATATCTTCGATTACTCTATAGACATTAAAATAGGTATCTCTTATGGAATAAATCCTTGAAAATATAGATTAAGATTATTTTAAATATAAAATATTAAATAAATACATAAAATTTATGATTTCAGTTTACATGGAAACATGTTTTTAGAAAACCCAATGTATAATATTTTAACAAATTGTTGTATCACCACACATAGGTCATTTTAAAAAAATTATTTATCATTTGGCTGATCATTTTCATGATTTTCAAATGGTTTGAATATGAATATTATGATATAAATATTGGTATAAATCAAATGATGTGGTTATTTTTTGATATTTAAATGATGAAAATTCATTAAAACGGTTGGGTTGATCAGTGGGGTTGAATTATTTAACTCATAAGGTTTTCTAGTTTATTCTATAATATAATGATTTTATATGAATAATTGTATTATTTTAATATAATATTAATATTATTTTGTTTTTTCAAATGATATAGTGTTTCTAAAACATTTCATCTAATGATTATTTCATAGGAAATTCAGTATTGATTTACATTAATTCTTAAAAATATTGTTCCTATTATCACATCATCATTTAAATTTATTTATATTTTTGGATTAAATAGGTATTTAAAAACGTATTTTGTGTTAATATATGTTTTAATCCACTATTTATTATTTAAAATAGTCTTACATGTAAAATTATTTTTTATCATACATGTAAACTATTTTTTCATTATATTTCGACTCCAAAACTACTTAATATATTCAATTTTTTAATCAAATGCCATTAGATATAAATTTCTTGAACCAACTAATATTATAAACACACAAATTGTTCAATATGAATATAAATTTTACCAAAATAAATAAATTTATATAGTACTAAGATGAATTTCCTAGTTCAAGATAAATTTAATGGAATGAGAAAACATATAGGTTATTCTATATATCACCCACCACTATTAAAGAAGAATATTTTCCCATCATTATTTGAAAACCACATATTGAAGATATATTTTTATCATTTAAAATAATCTAAATACCGTCTTTTATACAAAATTAATCAATTAATATTCATAGTTTTCCAAAATTATCTTAAGAGATGGTATATACTCTAATTCATGCCTAAAATTATTTACCCATAAAATTATATATAACATTCAAAAGGCCAAAAATAATACAGAAAATTTTATTAGTTAGAGGTAAAAACTAACTATTAAATTTCTTTCATTAAATACCAACATTATTATAAAAATATATCTCATAATAATACATTGAAATAATTAAATAAAATTTTGGTCATTCGTTATTTAAAATAATACTATCAATTGAATAATTTATTAAATCCCTAATAATTAAATGGAAAAAATTAATATAATAAAGAATTACATATTCCCAAAATATATATAATAAAAAAAGAATATTTTAAATTGCATAAGGTTTTGGGGAAACTCATTAGCATATATTTAATATATATGAGTATATTTTATAAGTAATTCCACAAAAATTATTTTGAAATGATCTTCACCTCAATAATTAATAATGATTCAGGACCAAATGGTAACTTAGATATTGATTGTTATAAAGACGAAAATTAAATTGATGATTGTAATAATTGATGATGCAACTTGAACTCATTAATTTTATCTTCATAAATAATATAATAATGAAATTTATTTATGAGGGAGACAAAAATGATTATTTAATGTAGAATGTTATGTTGGTATATGTGGAATTGCGTATCAAATGGGAGGGATCCCTCAAAGATAATTTTAGTAGAAGTATTTAGAAATGGTTTTTAAAATAAAACCATTGAAATCAACTTTATACAAAATTTTTCATGAAATTATTTCTATTTTATTGGTGGTATAGGTTTACATTCTAGTAAATAGTGTAATCAAAACTGAAAAAGTTCAATTTCACCTAACCGTACACACCATACATTTTATGATCTTAAGATAATGATGGATCCATTTCATTTAACATTATATAATAAATACTTATTGGAGAAAAATTCTTAGTGATGGTTGGTGTGGTACTTATACATGAGAATCAACCTTTTTATTATTTTAATGGTAATATGACCTAATTTGGTTCAATTGGTTGACAGCCTTAAGAAATATATAACCTTGCGTCATGTATTGTATCCTTAAAAATATGTAAATATGAGAATGATATGGTAAGGACTAGAGATAATATAGAACTACCTAAAAGATGATATATTTTCATCGGGGGTATTCTTTCATGATGGGAAAATTTAAATGTGTGTGGAATGATTCCTAAATTGGAATGACGTAAATGGATTTATTCAGAATATGGGACAGTGAAGAAGGATTTAGAAGGGGGATTATGTTTGGATTGATCCTCTTGGAGGATTACTGTGTATCTATTTAGAGATTAAGCCAATGAGATATAGTTTTATGAAAATATATTATCATAATGTAACGATATTCTAACACTAAGATTATCATCATGTGGTTTGAATGATCCCATAAATCATTACATATTGAAAATATGCCGTTTTTTATGTTTTTTAATATTATTCCATAGGGACATTTATGTCTTCAAATGTGTGATGATAGAGAATTTAACGGGTCTTACACATATAGTGTTTTTATGTAACGAAAGATTGGGGATTACACCTAGTAAGAGTCATATATTTGAGGTATTTTAGTTGTTCTAGAATAATGTAATACATTATCCTCTTAACCCATGTTGTTATTTCTAAGTGTTATTATAGTGATGGAATAATATAATTTATCACATTATATGCGAATTATGATTTATATTTGAATATGATTTACTCACTAGAGATTCTCATGGATAAGAGACCTTATCATGATTATAAAATAAGGAAACTCATTCATATCACATATGAAATATTCTTAACATAACATTCATAAATATATTTTTTAATCTTATTTATGAAATAGTTTTTTGTGATGATTAATATCATGGGTTTAGGACATTATGTTATTCAGTTTATCATCATGCATCACAGATGCAGATTCAATGTTATGAATAACAATGAAATGTTGTATAGGTATTATGTGTCAATCATTCTTGGGATTGATGGGTCATTGAGAATATAAAATATTTCAATAACCCTATTTTCATAAATATGTTTCATTAAGGTCACTTTGGATGGTGGTTCTATAGTGAGTGACAATAAAAATTGATTGAAAATTGTAAGAATCATTTTTTCATCAATTTACAACCTCATTATATGAAAATAGGCAGACCATATTATTAATGACCGTTATGAATTAAATATAGGATAATGGGAAATGTTTAATCCACATACTTTACAGAGGATAATGCATAATGTGAATTAAGTGCATCATGTGAAGTATTTCATTTCGGGGTTTTCCACAATGATCCCTCACTATATCCTCTCTTGTGATAAACACTTGAAGAACCCCCACCCCCCACAACCAATGATTATATACCCAATTCATGAAGTACCTCCATGAATCCCCCATCAAAATTCACCCTCTATGAAATAAAATTGTTGTGTCACAATATGTTGGTCCTATATAAAGGAGTGCTTCAAAGTAAACAATTTGAATCTTCTTTTTTATGTTTTCCCATAATTCACAAAATAGAAATACATCATATGGAATTATTATGTACATTTTAACATAAATTTATATACATATTCCAATGTACCACAAATTTCTCTCTCACTTATCGAAATTTGGAGAGTAAATGGGGAATATATAGGTATTGTCGGGCTTACCACTCTTATAAAATTAGTTTCTATGTAAAAACATGAATTTGAAAATGAATCCCCACATGGGTTCCACAAATTACATGGGCTATGATTTGTGGTCATATAAGTGTTTCTCTCACCCCCACAAATTTTGACTATATTATATACATTCATATAGTGATATCCATTGACACTATAAATAAGGAATGATTATTTTCATATTTAATATGATTTTACTTATGGGAGGCACCTACAAATGTGAATCATGATGTATTTTAAAGTGTGTATTGACCAATGGTATTTTATCCTTACAGAAATTTTATAAATATGATTAATGTATGAATATTATCCAGAGGAAATCATTGACCCACAAAAACAATTTATTCATGAGGAATGGTTATTCAATATTGTATAAGAGTCCACCATATTTCCAAAAATTATGAGGTATTTTTTATATTTGGAGGATGATCATAATATCTATAGGTTACACAAACTGTGAAACTTAGATTCTTAATAAAGTAATGATACTTTTAAGTAATGGAAATATTCATTATATCTATCCTTACATACTAATTATCCATTCAGTTCTGACTAATACTTACATCTTATCACCTATTAGAGAGTCACTTGAGACTATATGGGCCTCAGTAATTTACCCCCTTAGAATAAGGCCACATCAGAAAAATAAAATGAATATTTTGATAAGGAATTTTTATCTCCTAAAGAACATTTTCTCCCATTGGGAACATGTCCCAAATATTTATAAATGTAGTTTGGTAAAGAAATTATTTTTTGGGTCTTCACATTTCATTATGATTAAAATTTGTATTATTGATTATGTCTTCTAACAACATGGATATTCTATTTTTTGAGTTAACATCTTTACAAACCATTAAGTATCCATCCAAATATTGTTAATTATCAAACTATTCACTTGTGTTAACTCAGAAGGTTTATATAATAATACTATATATCTTTTATAGTGAAACATGAGTCAAAGTTTTCAATATAGGGTTATTGATAAAAAAATTATAATGTTTTAAATTTTCATTAATTTTGAACAAAATAAAATACAATGTTCATGTATATTAGTTACAATTGATTCATGATGTAAAAGCATATATGAATCATTGAAAATTGAAAAAAACATTTTTTTATAGATAGAAAATTTCTATCCAACCATCGATATCATGGTATTCCTCAGAATGAAAGCATGAAAATTTTTCTTATCCATGAACATTAAATTTACATACATTAAAACATACACTCTATATAATATCATAATAAAATTCAATGATTTGATCTCAGTGGAACATTCTTTATTTTCGTTCTCCTATATCAAGTTAACATGACTATTTATTCTAGTTAAAGTATCAATGATTAGATATCTAGCCCTGTAGTTGTATCAGGGATGTTCCGCAATCCTTAATAGTTCTCCCTTAAATCAAAATAGTCATGATAATACCCTATATCACACCACAAATTATTATCAATCCATTTTTAAACATTCATTAAATAAATTCAATAGAGTGGTCAAAACAATTTGGCATGTGATAAGAAGAAAATGTTCCTGGGGAATGGACTGTGGATTTCATGGTATATCGAATCAATGTTAAATATAATATGAATTTCGATGCACTATATTTATACCAGTTTGTATAGATATCTCAATTTTATATTTTAATTTCAGTTGATCTTTAACCTAATTTGATATTTTATTGATTACTAAGTACTAATGTATTCCACCATCAGATAATGTTATAGGGTATTGTTTTATTAGAATATTCATCAATTTTGGGGGGTACTAATACTCCAGGAGATGTACATAAAATATTTTCTGATAGATAACATATAGGTTGATAATGAACCAACCCCTATACTACTGTAAGAATATATCACCAAGTTTGAGATATATTTTTAAAAATCCCTTCATACTTATTAAATTATTTCCTTTAATGATTTGGTGATTATCTTTCTACAAATTAAAAGTATAATGCCATGTGTTAGGTATAAGAGACATGACCCCCTCAAAATTATTTATAGATCTATATCTCCCACATGTACACCCTAGAAGAAATACAATACTTTACATGTGCGTATACCATTCATAATGAAATGAAATTAGTTCTTGGAAGTGAAATATTTTAACTTTTTTTAAATGTGTGGATTTTTTCTGGAATCACTCATATAAGGGTTAGGAATGGAACCCTAGTGATGAAATATTCACTACCATAATAATAATTTATTAACATAAAATTGACCTACATTACTCAGATTTATTACCATATATGACACATATAAGAAGAATGCGATTTAAATTATATTAGTGTTCCATTCCAATCCATGTATGGTAGGTTGAAATAACAATTTTTAGTTTAATAAGTACAAAAATGCTACAACAATCCCTCATTCACTTTCCCTCACATGGACATTGAACATTACTATTGTACATCCAATGTCCTTTTTCCAATTAATTTCTTACTATAATGAGATGTCATTTTGGATTTTAGTTTACTCTATCTATTTCTCATTAGATAATAGTTATTCTAAATGGTGATTGAACCAAGAACTTCCATTCTTATTTTATCTCTTTTTTAATTTTTTTGATAAATGAATATATGGAGGGATTATTTGTGAACCCAATACTCAAAATAGGTTTTTAGGATATTTTTATTGATGGTAGTCAGTTTCATCATAACAACTAACTATAATTAAAAATGCGTGAAAAAAATATATCTTTCATTTTATTTATTTCTTGCATGCCCAGATGAATACAAGTATATAGATGAAATTTCATCCCACTAGTGTTGTAACATAACTATCATGTAAATATTCCAAAGAATGGGTATAGAATGTTCTAAAAAAATTAGGGGAACTAGTCAAAATGGTAAACATCAATTAGTATCCCAGGGTCCCTTTCATGAAATCCATGTAGATAATTATTTTTGAAATAATGAATAATATAGATATGTTATTGAAACCTATTGTGGAATCTTCACTCACAGGTTCCCTTCACATTTATGGTGGTGTGGACCTAGTGTTGTAGATAATGGATGGAGGTTATATAACTTAAACTGATCCAATTATGCAAGTTTCGTGTTCTCTATTAGTGGGGATCAACTCTTTCAACTCAGTACCTAAATCCAACATGGAAGTAACAATTGAAGGATCTTGCAAGACTTCCTTAATAACTAACTCATGTCCCTCTATATAAACCCTTGTTCCATGTTCAATACCTACAAAAATGTTAATACAATTAATAGATCCCAATGATATTATTTATTATTAGGCTATTATGGAGTTTTATTATATCTAATTTCATTGTATTGTCATTAATAATCATTTATGGGATACTATTAAAAAAATATACCCTTACTCATCTTTTCAATGATCAGGTTATGGATTGGTCCCATTATAGAGACTTATAAGCTCTCATCTATCGTCTTCTATTATAATAAAAAAACGGGTTTCCGAATAATGTCATTAAGAATTTTATAATCAATATAAACATAATATAGAATAATTTTATGGTTCCATAAATGAAATGAATAATTTTTAACATAAATGGATGAATTCATAGTCGAATGGTTGCGAAAACAACAATGCTCTTGGATTTTGTGGATCACATTTCACAATTGAATGCTATACTACAATAAACTACTATGCAAATTGATGTCCTTGAATGAAGTATCCAGGAATTTACAAATCATATCAAATAAAACTAATAATAAGATGACGGTAAATATGTCAAACAAGAAAACATCTAATGGTTCATTAGGACTTCCTATCTTCATTATTAAAAATTCCAGACATGATTGGTGATAACATAATATAGAAATATATTTTATTTTCTATTTCATGTTAAAATAATGTGTTATTCAATATTATATGTGCTCTTGCGCATTTCTATGATTAATGTAAAGAAAGTTCTCTCAATTTATTTATCTATTAAATGATTTCCTAACTCATTATGATAAACATTTTCATAATACATATGACAGTAAAAACAAAAATATTATAATCAATTAAAATTAGTAAATGATCAATGTAAAAACTCAGTTGTTCATGATGTCAAAACACTTGAATCCAAATAGTATCTTATAGGGTGTGGCACATAGATGAATATGGTAACAAATACAATTACTATATCACAGAAGAATTAATCTATTTTGATGAATTTTTTCTCACGGTTGTGTCTCACATGTGGATATAATAATAGATACCATCGTAATAAAATAACATTTGGGAAATTGGGATGAATGATTTCTTCTTGGGAATGGATCATATATGTATTTGGAATTACATAAAACCACCATAACACAAGACCAGTTTCATTTATAAATATGATTGAGGTGAATCCATATGTTATGATCATAATGGGGGATTTTGAATAATGATTACATTTATTCAAAAGGATATTAGAAACATGAATTTATTTCATTACACATATCACATACACTATCTATATTGATATGTAAATGATAAAGGAATACCAAAATAATATTTTTTTCTTATACCAAGGTGTTCAGTGTGAAAATAATAACATATTATAGGGTCGTATAATTGACCCAAAAAAACATTGTGTATTTTATTATATATCCATAACTTTGGGTAATTTATTTTATATAATATATTATTATGTAGGAAAAAATTATTTCCATTGGATTTCCATTATGGGTTTTCCACAATTATATTTTTAATTCTATTAAATATCAAATGTTAAATTTTTCTAGATTTTACAAGGTGTGTGTGAAACGAGTAGAGACTGAAATATTTTTCCAACGTCTTTATTTAATACTTTTTTAAAATGGAATGTGATGTGTCACTTTTATATTAATGTCTTTAGACCATTTGGTGATGTCATGTTTAGATGATATTTTCGATTTAGACATGTTATATCATATATTTTTGTAGATTATGTTTGAATTTCATTTCCCAATACCTAAGGTGATCCGTATAACTGCTCAGGTGATATAGTCATAATGTGAAGAGGGTTGTTTTGCATTATATATCTAAATATCAGAAAAACAAATATATAGTAATTTTTTTATGGGATTAAAAAATCATTATGTTAAATTGGCGTGGAAAAATATCTAGGAATTATAATTAATAAATGGAAGGGTAAATCATGACATGAATGAGGAGTCAGTTGTTAAAATAAAAAATAAATGAAAATGATTGATTTTAATTTATATTCATGATGCACATACCATTTTATAATGTGGTTTAGCATGATGTATTAGCATAAATCAATTGTTTTGGAGTGATATATAAAATCACAACTCTAACTTTGCGCATTATGGATTTGTTTGTAGCATAAATGGTTATAATCAACATCGATTGATTGTTTATGTTTTTTATATCACATGTCAACAATTTACATCAAAATAATTATATTTAGGATCTATACATTAACTAACCACTAACAATATTTGAAATATGGGTTTCTCTAGAATGGAAAATCGGTCTGTGTAGATTGGAGGATTATACTGCATGGGACATAAATGCCTCTAGTTGATATGTGATGTCAGTGACACATATGTAGAGCTGTATATGGGGGGTCATGTTTTCAAAATTAATTGTAAGTGTCATTTTTATTTATATATGCTCATTTCAAATAACCATGAATAATTTTGGAGTCTCCAACACTTGGTTAAATTGTGTAGGTATATGTAATGAATGAATGATCATGAATTGTTTTGGAACTATAATTGTTATTCAACCGTGCATGGATCTCCTAATTAGGAGGAATGAATATGATAATTCAGAATTTTAAATATTTTTTGAGTTAATAGGTCCATTGATAATCGATGGGTTTCTTCTAAGACCATATTGTGGTCCATACAATCTTTTTTGAAATATCCATTTCTGCCCTAAATTTTTTTCCTTAGGCCTATGACTGTAATGAATTGCGAGTTAGGATATTAATATTATATAGGATTCAAATAACATGTTTTAGAAATGGCATGTATGGTTCCTTTTTCAACTGTTTTTTTCAGTCTTGGAATCATGAGCCGTAACGTCTATAATATATAGTAATACAACATTGAAAAATAAGGGATATTGATCATATATAAATAATAAAGAAACCTTGTATGAGAATTGGGGAAAAATGAATGTATAAACTCCCACAAAGATGTGTTAGCTATTTAAGATCTTTTTTCATGGATTAGATAAGAAAACATTATTAAACTTCTAGAATGAGAAAATGATGAATAGAGATATCATTCTAGTATAGACCATTTCAATGAGTCTAAAATTATTTTTGAACCCTATTTATAGACCAATGGTGTAAGAATAAAAATGTTTTGGGCTTCCAAGATATGAATTCATTAATATCATTCAAATATGGATTGATGAAATCAAGAATTACATCATTATTTTCTTGTATTAGGAGAAGCGACATGAAATTAATAGTCAATGAAAAGTCCCAGAACTATATTTAAATAAGAACACAATTATTTTTATAATGTATCTGATAAAAATGTTTATATCGTCTAAAATATCAAAAATATACCAATGGTTTATATGATATACAAAGGATTAATGTAAGGATACATTAATATGGCATGTTTTCATAGTCAAACAATAAATTCATTGAGAGTGTAATATGTTCACTACTAATATACATGTAAAGATTTATATCATTCCAAAAAACATTACGATTAATGTGTGATTTTTGAATAATGATTCTTGAAAAGGGAGATGGGGATATGTCACATTTCAACATTCCCAAATTATATTTCAATGATATCATTGAAAATAATGGAGGATGATAATTAATTTTGGTTGGGAATTAAATATGTTATTCAAATGCCTCTATGTATTCTAGTGTAAATGATAACAATCTATTAAAAGTTATTATAAAATAGGATGGGATCTAAAAAATATTATATAATGTTTATAAATGAAGAACTATATCTTGTGGTTTAATTGGGTAGAAACTGTTTAAGGAAAATACATCTAGGGATTTGGTTCTTATTTATTGAAATTAGTCTATATATGATTCCTTTTTGAGTAGTTTATGGTTATATATTTTTGACCCAATGTTTTTATGGTTTTCAATATAAAACATAAGAACTAGGTTCAATGAAATTTAAGGTCATGTAGTCAGTAAAATTATATGAATAATTTGTGCTGATCTGGTTCAGGTGGAATGGTGTTTGGTTTTATCTCATTGATTGTCTCATGGATGAAAACCTGATGAGAGTGAGGATGTCTTGTAATCGGGATAAAGTAAGGGTTTAATTGGAATATATAGTAAGTCATAATATAGTAAATTAAAACTTCTCTACATTTATAGTGTGGATATTAATAACTAACATATATTTCATATATTGTGTTTTTCCACACAGATCATTCTCATATTCTGGAAATGGAGAATATGTTTCTACATGTTTGGTGAACATTGATGTTTGAGTAAGCTAATATACCCATATCCACTATATCCTAAATACATGTAGAAAGAACACTTTTATAGATCAATGAAGCCACACATAGCTCTTAGAATGAAATTCCATGTATAGATAAAGCTTATATGTTATGAAATGGGTAGTATTTTATTTATATTTAGTCCTTTGATAATGGTTAAAGGAGTACCTATATATTACATAAGATAATTAATCAAACCACACATTTCTCATGAAGCATCCTTTTTCAAGATAAATCTCTTACATTGCGGGGAAGAATTTTTTAAACAATTTACTCCTAGAAGAAAAACTCTAAAATGGAGTACCCTACAATGATCATACTCATATATAGGAAATGAGGCAATTTATTACATATTTTGATAACAAAATGATGTTTGGTTCATCCATTATACCTATATACATTGAATTCAAATGATATAGTTATAGAAAACATATGAAAATTGAGCACATAAACAAGGGATACATTTTTTTCTAGTGTAAAATGGGAAAAAGGATTTTGGTGTAATATCATATCCTGAAGATATAAGAATCATGAAATATGTAATTCATTAAAATTATTGTCCCGTATTAACCAATATAATATTCATGGAGATGGATCGTTGGTATCTTCAGGCATTGAACTATTGTGTGCTAAGGGCCACTATACAGATCTGACTCTCATGTAATGAAATTAATACTCTTTAAATAGTTTAATTTCTTATAGTATGTACTATATTGTTACATTTATTTGGTCTTTTTTATTTTATTCATGATAAATAGAATGATCAAACAAGACATTAATTGTCAAACATGATATAATAAATGTGATAAACAAAATGAAATCAAAAGATTAATTTTATCACAATAGAGTGTATTGATTTGTAAATTTCAAAACATACCACATGGTTAAGAATCAATAGATTTGAAGATTTAATATAATTTTATATGCTGTTACTAGGATGTGGACTACACAGTTTAAAATTATAATGTTTTCAGACTGGCCATGTACTCTAACTTCATATGATGTGGACACTATTGTTTAGTTTTATGATATGAGACTAGGATGGTGTCACATTGTCTTGAATCATGTGACTAGGAAACTGCTCTATATATATTATTTTCATATACTAATAAATTTTTTATGATGTTTAATACCATTTGATAGGGACTACATTTACTGATGTGAATGTTATTTACTATATTTTTTTTAAACCTTACAGTTTTAGCTGACGGGTTGTGTTCCCCATCAATTATGAATCATGAAGAAGATTATTTTGAGTAAATAATGTTTACAACATGAGGCTCTTACTACTGAGGTTCATGATTTTTTGATTTATTCACTGGTATCATTTGATATTTTTTCCATAAAAAAATATCTTTATAAAATAATCAATGGGGGGATATCATTTTAATTACTATCTAGTGAAACAAAAATTTAATGAACCCTTAAGTTCTGTAGGGTGTTAATTATTTTCTCAATGAGTTATTTTATATCATTAAATTAATATAAAATCCATTAATCTTCATAAATTCTTTTTAATATGGAAATTGAAGTGAGGTTAGTGGAATTTTGAATGTCATAAGGACTACCATTATGTATATTAATTAATATAAGATCACTTATTCAACCAAACATGTTGGGATATAACAGAACCCTAATTCATGCAGTAATTATCCCAGAAATGATTTTTTATCCAATCCCAACACATCCAAGATAAGTTTTTTAAAAATGATATTCAATGTATTGATCTGGACATTTTATACTAATGGAAACAAGATGGGTGGTTTTAATTAATTCCAAATTATTGATATAGTGTTTTAAACTAGGATGTTCATAAGTTTCTAACATTATCCATAAATATTTTATTAGGTTCATAAGATATGGGATTTATTTTTTCCTTTAGGATAATTATTTTTACAAATGTAAGATCATATTTTTTTGGATATCACATCATGTAACATAGTGTGGATTTAGGTGGAAGTAATGAAGTACATGAACTATTTGGATGCATTTAGGGGATATAAACACATGAAATATATTCCACAGATAGAAAAAAACCATGAAAATTTTGTAATGTTGAGAAACAATATATGCTATTTGGTAAAAAAACATTTCTGTCAAAATATTCACTTTTCCATGAGAATACAAAAAACCCATTCATCTGTAATGAACAGAAGTGTCCAATTATTATGATCTGATTTTAGAATTTCTCCATAGATTAATTAACATTATCATTATAATCATGTGAATAATGAAAAATTGTGATGATCTATTCTCATTCAATACATGTTAATATGAATCTATGAGAACATCATTTTTTGTTGAAAATTTGAGAATTAAGGTCATTATAAATGTTGATGATTATTATCCATTATTGAATCTTCTATTTTTTCTATCCAACAGTGTCATTAGTTTTTATTTATAATCCAATGTGGAAAAATAATATAATGGTACGTTAATTTTTCAATTATATCAGCTCATATTGTTTTGGAGTGGTGTTTATACCATTTATAATTTCTACATATCCTCTAAAAAATGGGGACACAACACAATGGTGTGCAGTACTGAAGACTATTTCATCCTAATATGGAATATACATGGTTATAAATACATTAGAAAATGTATATTTACATACATTTAGTGATAAGGATAAATGATATTTTGTTGAACCAGTGGGGATTTGTACTATCAAACCTCATAAAAAATTGAGGTGTGGAATTAAATTATCATTATAACTGAAATTTTCAACATTATTATACATGGTTAAAAACATTGAATCACCCATACCAATAGATTATAAAACTATCACATGAAGATAAAAATATAGGACTCAATTTCGAGATAAATAATCTTATCTTGTATTGGCTAAAGTTTTTTCCAAAAAAACTAATAAGGGTAATTATCTTTTCCTAGAGAGATAAAATAAATTCTTAAACATAATTTGTTGAGTATTATATTTTTATTTATTTTTCAATTAGAATCCTAAAGGAATTATCAAAAATAAATCTTCATTTTTTGGAGAGCATCATGGATACAAAAAACCATGTGATTAGGTTATTCTATGTCCTCTACTATAAATTACTATTCTGTATGTGACATAATAATTTCTTCCAATAATTTCCCATTGACTGCATTACATTCCTTGAAATAAAAATTAATCTTGTAAATAATTACCTCCCACCATTGTAACTATTTATTAAATAATGGATAATGGAGGATATATTTGAGATGGTGAGTATGAGATACTCACTAGACCTTCGCATGCTATAGATGTTGTCTCATCTTATAAATTGTGAATATTAAGCTATAGAAATTCATCTTAATGTTAGAATATTGAGCATCAGTTTCATGAATGATTCTATTGAGTTATTAGAGGCCATTTTATCTCCATATATCATTCTTTTCTATGATAAGTAAAATTAATTTTCCATAAAATAATATCATATATATAATAAGTAGCTTTTTATATATAGTGTTTATAAATAATAATGTTTGTTATTGATACAAAATTATATTTTTGATAGAATTTTGAAAATATTCCTCCTAAAAATATGTGTCTCCTTTATTTATGTGTTTGGTGAAGGCTTGAAACCAACTTATAATCATTTGATATACATAATGAAAAATTAAATCCCTATAATCTCCTTAACATATTACATAATTGTAATTATAATTATGTCCATCATTCACTCTAGATAGACCATGATTTTTTGATGAATTATTATAAACCTAGGAAACATTCTTGAAGTCACTATAAATGAAAATTTCAATTGGTCTATTTTTCGGATCTATTACTATAATCTGTTTGAAAAAAAATCTAGGATAAAAATGGCTATAGTGGTTCAGAAATTTAACAACCCAATCATCCACATGTCATTCCATAGTATTCCCCATACATGGATATATAATATAATGTGTGGAATTTTGATATATAGAACCATAATTATTCAAGAGAAACATAATTACTTGATAAAAATAAACTAATTTTGGAGATCTAAAATAAATTTACTCATCATATTTGGGGACCATATGTATTTTGTTATAACATTAATATCCATCCATGAATCAAAGATCCTTTAAAAAATAGATTAATCAATAAATATATCATTGAACTGGATGTGGATGCCTTCCACTAGGATATAGTCATTGAGATCGCTAATGGTGATAGAAGATATTATCAAGCTATTTTTTTACTCATGACAGGGACTATATATGATATCAATTTAAGGTATTGAACTTCCTGATCAAATTGGATTTTCAAATATTTTCAAATATTTCGTTGAAATTTTGTGTAGCATTTGAATAAATATTACAAGAACATTTCTTATAACCATGATGGTATTTAGGAAGACATACTAATTGTTGGAAACTATAAGATATTGTCAAAGAATAAATATATATTTCCATACATATTTATAAATTATTCTCTTAGAAATAGATATATGACTTATTTTATAGATACAATGTAATATGTATTAATAATGGACATAAGGCATACTCTATAGCCAAATTCTCATATTTTAGTTTATTAATAGAGGTGGAAACACCATATTCCAAAATCTGAGGGGGATCCCTATGATCCTTATCATGTTCTCCATATGATTAAATTTCCATGAATTCTATTTATGTGGAAGAAAAAGGAATTTTTTTAGGACTAAGAGATGATCTAGTGGTATTATTATCCTATATGATTGACGATGAAGCATTTCTAGGGCTTCTGTGTACAAATGTATAATCATTATTATCACTGTAGGATTTAGATATTCTCACAGTGTTCTCTAATATCACTAGGGATAGTGGTCCTTCAATCATCTTGAGGCTCAAATTATGAAACATGGAAATTTAAAATTTCTCTTATTGATGTTTGAAATCCTTCCAATCATGATAGGGATGCAACAAACATCATAAGTGTTTGATAAAATGTTGAAGTAATTTCAACTAGGCTATCACCATAATTGTATATATTAGTGCATTACATTATGAAAGTATATTAAATAAATAAAACATATACAATGATTATAGATGAAAATTTACCAAAAACTTATGCATTCATTACTTATTAATGATGTATATCCAAATGGTTAAAGAGTCTTGGTTGTGGTGACTAAGGGTAAAGAGAATTCACATAAGCATTCTTGTGTAATTTTTGTGAAAAAATTATAGATTTGAATAGGTAGTATGAAATTATTTACCCCTTAAAGAGTTTGGTTTTATAGTGTAAAATTATAAAATAATTCATATTATAGAAACATGATTTAATTTTGTATCCTCTTATATATTTTTTCGATAATCTAATGGATGAAAATATATATAGTGATTACTTTTATCTGGATGATGTGAAATATTTAATCATTATTTATGTCATGGAATATATTTATTATGGCTATTTCTATAATATTTGAGGTATTTTATAATATAAAATCAACTATTAGTATTTAATTACCTTCTATTTTGTCGAATCCAATATTTATTTATTATAATTTGAAGGGTTCATAAACATAACCATCATTATTCCTCACATCATCATATCTATTGACATTATATATTATCTACAACTAGTATGAGGAGATAATTTCTCATGGGAATGAATCCATGTTTTTACAAAATTGGCATTAATATACATATCTTAAATGGAAACTATGAACTATGAATTATAGGCAAGGTCCCAAAACTGGGATCTATTCAAAATCAAAAAAATAGAATTTTTATCAATTTTTATACCCTTACATTCTTAGAGTAGATGGATAAAAATCAAAATTGTTTTTTACCTTCTTTTTGATCATATTGATGGGAATGAAGATGACTAATGAACTACTATGAATGCTGAATTGAAGAATACCAAAATTTTCTCACATAAAAAATATTTTTTGTGGTCTGATATATCCCTTTATAGTTATCTGCGAGTATTTCCCTGTGAAAGTGATGACAACATATCACACAAAACAATATGATTCGTAATTTAATATAGTAGGATAAATGAAGTAAAAATAAATTTTTGTGGTTATTATAAAATTATAAAGGACTAATTTGGGAAGCATCATTGAAAGAAAAAGGGCATCGATTATTATATGTATTATTTGAAAACAATATGTAACTTTTTAAAATTTCAAACATCAATCAAAAATTCATATACTTCTCCACATGTATTTTTACATTGTTCATTGTGTTGAAAGATTGGGTTTCTGATGTTAGTAATTATTTTCCATTATTGAATTTGATGGAAATTTTCTCCCATGTGGGTTAAGTTTAAATAACCATCTATATTTAGATGTCATCTATATTGAGACTGAATTTATAATTTTTCATTAAGTATGATTAGTCTGGAATTGTCTGTAAAAGACTCAAGAGTTAATTGGATTTCCAAAAAATCTCACTGCATTTCTTATATGTGTGTCTCTATAGTATATATAGTTCCATCAATTCTTTATCAGAGTATTTGAGTTCTATGTCAACTGTATCTCCCTAGATCCAACTTGATTCATGGACCACTTCCACCTTTTCCCTAATAATGTTTGTTTAATTCATGATTATATATATTTTCACTGTTAAATAAGGGATCATCCATTTTAATTACACAAATGGAGCTTTATAGAGACTCTGTGTTTGGTGTGGATTTTGTTTCATGGGTTGGTGACCATTGAATAATATATTGTGGGGGTTCCAATTATTAATATTGAATGTTTACTAAATTTATATAGGGATTTATATTTCATGGGGATCAATATGTGTTCCTAATAATATTCCTATATATACATATTCCTAATGTGAATATTCTTTGTAAACCTATTATTTTAGGGTTATAATTGAAAATAATTTATATCATCATTCATAGAGAGAAATGTTGATTTAATTTATTTATTTTTCTATTAACTAATAATGTCATGAGCATAATTGACCATAATTATAGTAAAACTATTTTAAAATTTCTAATTTTCAATTATTATAACATAACAACATACCATTAATTCTTTTGGAATAGTGGCAGAAATACCTGACAACATTTCTTGCGTCTTCTATAATTTTACCCTTTTATAATTGACACTCTTATGGGTAATTTATTCTAATAAAAAAAACTCCTATATGGATTATACCTAAAATATGAGTAATGTTAAGTAATTATGGAATTCCCTAAGGACAACATTATAACAATTCCTATATTTCGTTATCTTTAGAAAATTATACTCCATAAACAAGAGTGAAGATATTTTATTATTATTTTCATATAAATTGTGTCAGTATAATTTTAACCCCTCATAATGGGTAAAATGCATCTATTTTTGTCTCGTTAGAGGAAGTTATATTATTTTTTAGAGTTATAGTTAGTTTTATAGTTTCTTTATGTATTACATATTCTAATTCAACATTTCTCACTTTCCTTCCTTAAGGTGTTAGTATTTGAAGTTATTTAGTCATCGTTCCCCAATTAAAATCTTCCAAACATTATACAATAGTGAAAATAAACAAATTCCACCCTGATATACTACTAGATTAACAACTATTTTCTACTCAACAAAAATAGTTTCTATATATATAATTGAAAACTATTCTTGAGAAAGATTCTAGTTCAACATGTATTAAAAATCATTACACTTAGTGGTAATGTATTAGAATCATTAATTAACATGCCTTTCAAAAATTGAGGGCTCTAGAAAAATTTTCATTCAATTCATTTTTTTAAAATGGTATAAAAACTATAGGTTCAGTTCATATTATCCTATTATTGATCTAGATGGTAGATAATTCTACCAAACAAAAACCTATCTGTCCACATATTACACAAATCATCAAAATATAGCATACCTATTACTACATGAGGGTTAATATCATTAAACAGTATTATATCACAAAGTTCATAAGATATTATTTTTGGATACCTAGTTTAATTAATGACCAATAGATATGGATATAAAATCATTTGAAAAGGAAGAGTCACATTGAAGTATTAATTGTTTGCCTTTTTCACTATTATATTTCAACACATTTCCCCTCAATGGAATTCATTTAGTCTTCTAGATATTTGACTGTCTTTTCATGACTTTAAGAACTATTTTGAAGGAAGTAAAATAGTATAAAAGCAATAATAACAACATAATATTTATGGTTTTACCACATATATTGATGATAACCTATATGAAATAGTTTTGGAGAAACTCCTCATATGGATTTATCTCGCCCTCAAATAGAAGAAGCTCCAGATATAACCCATCCAATCAGTCGAGCTTGATTGACTATTTGAACACTATGCTTAGATAATGCTTAGATTGTACACTAATTGGTAAAATAGACTCTCTATTTTTATCGATATTTAGTTGAGGGTAAACATGTGTCTTGATCTGGGGGTAATACTCTTTTAGAATAACTCTCATGAGTAACTAAACATGGATTTTTAAAACATACCTTTTCTCTTCTTAATATTGATAAAATATCTATTTGGATTTTTGAGTTTTATACTATATTGGTAATAGGTGGTATGTTTCCACTCACTTACCCTTTTCTTGTTTTGAGGATCATCTAGGTGGTAATAATAGAGTATTCAGGGGAATTTCTAGATTTTCATTTTATATCTTATGATGGGTAACAACACCTTCTTCATGAATTTTACTATGTCCCATATTTATTATATAAACATCCACATATCACTTTATTTAATTAAAATGATTCACCATATTATCTTTGGTAATGATGTTGATGGTATTTTTTGAAGTTTATCATCATTCTAAACGCATATTATTATTAATAGGATACAAAAATTGATCATTTCACAAATATACATAATGAGTAATATAATAAATATGTTTATAAATCCATGTTATAATAGACTATAATTTTATTAAATCCATGAAAGGATATTTAATTATCTTTTTATATATATGTGAAACAAAAATATGTTTTTTATTATTGATATATTATCAAGAAATCATTTTTAGGGATGTACACATTGAGAATTATGATTCACACAATAATATATTTCCTATATACCTTTGGTGTTTCCCAAGCAATATAGAATTATAATTTCTATGGATTATATTGATTGTGTGATAAAAATTCTCTTACCCCTATGGGATTGAGATTTCATAGTTCCAATACTGTAATGTATTGATCAGATTGGATATTTAAGGAACCATGTGGTGGTGGTGGTAAAAATTCCACCATCTATATGGGTAAGAGTTTCTTGAATATTTTATTGGTTTTGAAAACATTCAATTTCGTTTTGATATTACTAAAAAAAATTAGTATGGGAATGAAGTAGTGAATGATCTAAGAATGATATACTAACTATTGAGGGTATTTCCTCATGCGATGATTTGTAATTTATTATATGGGTGTTCTGTTAAAACATTATAAAAGAAAAAATTCAAGATGATCACAATGGTGACTTCCATTTTCATTAAATATTTCTTATATTTAGTTCAGATGGGACTCTATTAGATAGGGTGGATATTTTTTAATGAACTCAAGACAGTGTTTTAGAAATTAGTGGTGGTGTTTCAAGACATCATTCCCAGTAGACTCTATGGGCTATGGAGTGGAGTGAAATGAAACACTACATGATTATTTTTACTATGATATATAAATCATATGTAATTAGAGTAGTTATTTATTAAATATTTCAAAAATATACATTCATGTGTTTAGGAGATATTAACAATTCCTTTTAAATAATGGGCATCATCCTAATGAATGGTCAGACTGATTATTTTCCCGATGATTTTATTCAATTATCTTGAGATGGGTTTTCAAATTATACATAATTTAGACCATTATCCATAAAATGATAAAGATTTAGATATATAATTAGAAGAATATGTTATCTGAATTACTCAGCTAATATTTTATTTTTACCATACTAATTTATGGCTATTTGTTAGAACATGAAGGATACATTTTCAATAAGTGTTAATTTCCTCATAATTAAACCATCTCCCACATTTTTGGAATGTGATTAATCAACTTTTTTAGAGTAGGGTGGTCATTTTAATATTTCCATAGTGAGGAAGGAGGAATCACTTGGAATCATCTTTAGGGTATTGAAAAATAAACGACCAGTTGGATGTGTTTATAATGATGACTACCTCATACTATCATCTAGTTTTTGAAGAATATTTTTCATCGTTATATATTCATTATTTTAGATAGAATCATTATCCTGATGTCAAGTCCTAGAAATTCTATATAATATTTTTCATTAATTATATGGGATTATTACAAGTCTGCTAAAATTGATTATACTTGATTTCAAGGCATCATGTTCCCGAAACGGAATTTTAAACTTTTTTAACGTACCTTCAATAAACGTTCAAGAAACCATTTCTATATTTTAAAACGGTGATCAGATTAATAAACTGATAGGGACCGTTGAATCTATAGTGTCGAGATATGCTTAAGGAAGGCTCGACATCGAGCATAATATGTCAGGAGAAAAATATAGTTTTGTATTATTTTTAAAAAATAATTAACTAACATAAAATTGATATTTTATTTTCTTACCAACTTTTGGGATGTGGTGGCGGGACCACTGAGTTGTCAATCCATTTAATAGATTGAATCCTTTTTTTAACCACACCATTGAGATTTAATAGGTTCTTTTATTAATGAAACACATTGAACTCTCATTGTGTTAATCATAATATCCCCTTAATTTAATTGAAGCTCCGGCTTGTTTTATTGACACAGAATTGAAAAAAACAATGATGAAGTGTTGCATCATCTTCCATCGAAGATGAATGGAAACATGGATGACAATGTTATAGGACTCTATATGCTACCAGAAAACACCAGCGGCTTCATAAAGCATTGATTCTTCTTCCACAACTGCGACATCACCTCTAATTTTGAATTGGACTTTTAATTAATTTTGATTGAATATGGTTCTTTTCCTCGTTCATGAAAAGAATGTTGAATCACAGAACTATTAAAGATTATAAATGTTGAATTAATTTCTACGTTCTTGTTATGATTCTAAAAATGAGGTTGCTTGCCAAATGAATAAGGCCCAAGCCCTCCACTGCTTCATTTTTTTCATGTTTTTCATTAGAGAATGTAAAATATGATGACATCTTCAATTCAGGAGCCACATAGGTAAGGCAGAATCCCTAGAGGCCCGTAGGTGCATTCGGAAGGGAAAAAGGACCACCAGATCTCACCTAGTGGACCAAGGAAGTTTTTTCGGCGTGGCACCAGCATGGAGGTGGCTGGATCTCACTGGTCATAGATGAAAGTAGCGCATATAGGTGTTGCGATGGTCAGAAGAAGCTTTTTCCCCTTGGCCCACCACATTGGTGGAAGGCAGCACGCCTTCGCAAGCTATAGTGAGGAGGCCATAGATTTGATGCTACAGCGGAGGGGAAGGAGACACATGTCCCGCAAGTTCCACTGACTGGAGGGTTCTACCACGAGGTGCAACCGTTTATTTTTCATGAACGACATTTCCATTTAGGAAGGGGATCATTCATCTGTCTGGTGAACCATGAAATCCATTGGTCCAGGTCGCATGGCGGGATAGACCGGTCTGCGGCCCAATTGTGTCACCTAGAAGGACGGGCCAATCTGCAGCACCATCGGGCCAGGTTTGACATGGGTCGGACCTGTACCGGGATGGGTCAAGATGAGACATTCCACCTAGGACGGACAAGACCTAGACCCTCTTCCACTGAGATACGCTTAAATGTCTATATCTCCCAAACCAAACATCTATTTGATAAACCATATACGGATATAGAATCCTTGGAATGAGAAATTCCTTGTGAGGTACAATACTTGAGTCTTAGAGAATGGTGTATTACATCCGGGATGGATCAAACCTAAATCGAACTAGGCCCTCAGCACAAAAATGACTATAACTCACAGATCTGGTGTCCGATTTCGATGTTGTTTGTCATGTTTGAACACATATGATATAGAGGTCCATTTGGGTACTCCTTTGCATGTTACATCAGGGAAATTGTGGCAGAACGGAAATCCTGAAGATCAAATACCATAGAACTTATGCGCACCAGGTGAGGGGAATCATGTGGTTGGTTGTCAAATGAAGAAAATCCCTCTGTAAATTGGCATCATAGAGACCATGTGTGGATCATCATCATAGAGACCCTATGTGAATCATCATCATAGTGAACATGTATATATCTACATCATTATGACCCTATAGGGATCATTATTCTAGACACCCTATGTGTATTTGCATCATAGTGACCCTATGTGGATCAGAATTATAGAGATCCTAGGTGGATCAGCATCATAGAGACCATGTGTAGATCTACATTCAAGCGACCATTTGTGGATCTGCAGTGCGTTACCCGACAAGGAATAGCTATAGAGCGTCCCATCGTGGATTAGTGACATACGACTCTATGTGGATTGACAATGGACCAACTTCTTCATTGTTCAGATGTGGAACTTCGTAATGGAATAAAATGATATTGCATAAGACTAATAATCATTTTTCATGATATCTGAGTTGTAAACCTAGTTTGAGTTGAGTCATTTTCTTTGTTATTTTTGATTGAGGTCATGCTTTGGGGTTTTCCATTGTTGAATTCTGAGACACCTTCGAGGCTCTCGATGCCCCTACTGGGTATTCTTGTACTCATTCATGCATTGGCATCGCCTGTACCTTGTTATGTCATGTGAAGAAGTCAAGAATCTTAGATCACACTATAGGTTATAAGAACATGTGATACACGAAGGTGATTGGTTTACATGGAGAGTTAAGGAGAGGAGTTGTAACTTCACTTCTAGTAAGATTCTTGGTAGATGATTGAAGAGCAATTATCTCTTTTCTATTGATGTAGTATATTTTTAGTTGGTCTTCTATGCCGACCTCTTTACTTTCAATACACTCTTTTACTACTGTAGTTTTACATCATAGTTTCATCATGTTGTGTTCTAAGACTATTTGTTTGAAAATGATTATGGGAAATTCCTTCTCGTCTTATAGATAAACATTTATGGTTCTAGTCACCAAGACCTAGCCTATGGGAGGAGGGCTCTGGGTAGTCATGGCACGATCCACGTGGGACGTGTCATGAAAAAGTTGTATCAAAGGATTTGGTTCTACATAAGAACTATGTCGTTGATATTTCCAATAGAGCAATATTGTTATGTGTTTTATGTGAGGTTTTTAGTTCAAGGAGACCATTGTCGGTGTGGATGCCAATTTTTCCATACACCATGACCCTGAATTATGATTTCTGACTCACCTCATGAAAACACTTATAGAATGTGTTTTTTAAATGTTTTAATTTTGTTCTCTTTTGATTTAGCTTAGCAGGTACAACATATTGACAATTGTGCACCTGTTTCTTTTTATTATGATTCCACAGAGATAGCCATCCAAGAATCTAGATTGATTTCATGATGATTGCCCACCAAGCGATGAATCTTCAGTGCATGGACCTCTTACAGCTATAGCACCTCTGGGTGGTGCACCAGCAGCACCACCACATGGTGGGTTATAGTTTCCACCAGCCCCACTAGTGTATGGTGCACACCGACTGGGTGCTTATTCCTAGTTCTAGAATCAGCGGCCCTTGAGGTTTTGAGGAAATATTGTTCCCTAGGTAGTAGAGGATTTTTTAGAGGTTATGGAACAATTTTTTATCCTAGTTGTCACACCAATAAAATAAATGGAGATCCTAGATTTTAACCTTTTCCATATCACATCAGAGAGATTCTGGAGTATGACACTCTAGTTCCACGGTGAGGAGACCCTCTCTGGTAATGACTTCAAGAGCCTCTTCTGGGAAGAGTTTTCCCAGTGAATTTACGCTATGTGCATATTCATAAGCTCTTGCACATATAGCAAGGATCATGAATGTATCTCAGTACTCATGTTGGTTCAATGTCATCTTGCACCACTCCCCCAACATGGTATGAGGCACTTTCATCAGGGTGCAGACCTATGAGCAGGGTCTCTGGTGGGTGATCAGAGTGTCTATGATATCGCTCAATATCCTGATGCAAAATGGAGTTCTTGAGTGGGCATTATTGGTGGAGAGCTTCTTAGATAATCAGGTACGCACTACGAGAGATACCACCAGACGATAGGTAGCCGAGTCATCTATAGAAGGTGATAGGAAGATGATTCCATGGTCCAAATGAGCCAGTCCTTATTGGAGGAAACCCCCAAGATGTAGGGTAGGAGATGAAGAGCTCATGAGGTAGAGCATGCCTGTAGTGTAGAAAATTGTGCTTTACATTCGGAGGGTAGGGTCACATGTCTCACAACTGCCCGACCCACTGTACCGACGATCAGAAGATGATTGAGGGGATGCCGATTCAGAGGCATAGATTAGAGAGTGGAGATCCATAGGGTGGTAGGTTTGGCAGATGAGTAGGCCATATAGTAGGCAGTGGGTGGTGATTTCAGGTTCTACTACCACTACCTCCAGGTGGTCCACCCCAACCTCAGGGAACATTTGGAAAGGGATGAACTCACCTTCAGCTAGATGAGGAATATGACCACAGTTCTGTAGAGTTTATTCAAGGTGAGATCTATGTCTACTCCACCTTAGATACAGTACTTATAGACACTGGTTCTAGTCACTCTTTCATTTCCCTAACACTTGCTTGGATCATTTGTTATTTGGATAGAGCCATTGTCATGATCCTTGTGATTAGAGACTCTTACGATAGAGGATTCAATGGTTAAAAATTGGTTTCAGCAGTGTTACAGTAATCTAAGAGGTGATATATTTGGATGGAATATTCTGGTAGCGGTGTTGAGGCCATTCAATGTGATCATGGGTATAGAATAATTATCTATAGTCCATACTTAGATTGACTGTTTTAGGTGCAATGTTGAGTGTGTCTGCGATGATGGGATTGGGTTTTACTTCACCAGCGATAAGGAATCATTTGCAGGAGAGGATGGACTTCTATGATGAAGGCTAGAAAAACCCATGGAGCATTTGATATGAGGTGTCTCCGTTATCCTGTAGTGGTGGACTAGTATACGGATGACTTTCCAGATGATATTTTGCGACTACCTCTTCGCAGGGATGAAGAATTATATGTCGACCTGTACCCTATGATGGTACTGATATCTAAACCTATATATTGGATTTCTCTTTTAGAGCTTAATGAGTTTTCGGGTACAGTTGGAGGACATACAGAGGAAGGAGTTCATAACTCTTAGTGTTTCTCGATGGGAATCCCCAAATAAGTCCTCCATGAAGGCAGATCGATGTTTTTGGATTTTTGAGGAATATCGGCCCCAAAACAAGGTGACTATGAAGAACAAGTATACACTGTCATGGATTGATCATCACTTCGACTATATGAAGGTAGATCGATGGGTTTCGAAGGTAGGCCTCATATCTTGTTTTCATCAACTCATGGTACGAGATGAGGATGTACTGAAGATATCCTTAAAATGTTGGTATGGCCAAAATGAGTTCATGGTGATTCCATTCGGCGTAAACAATGGTCTGTCAGAGTTCATGGGGGTCATGAATAATATCTTCCAACATTACCTCAATCGCTTCGTGGAGTTCTTCATTGACGAGATCAGGATATACTCGGTGTTACAGGAGAAGCACACCACGCACCTAGAAATAGTTATGGACACACTCCGAGGGCACCAAATTTATTGAAAGCTCTCGAAGTTCCAGTTCTGGTTATGGGAGGTCCACTTCTTGGGGAACATAATCTTGAAGGCAGCAGTTGTATTGGATCTGAAGAAGATAGAGGCAGTGCTTTCATGGAGCCACCCAGGCACATGACCAAGGTTTGGAGTTTCCTGGGATTGGCTATGTACTACCAAATATTTCTACCCATCATTTGCAGAGTTGATACACCCTAGTCAACATTGACAAAGTAGAGACAACCCTTCACATGGACAGAGTGATACCGACATATTTTTCAGTATCTGAGGTAGTGACTGACGAGTTCCCCCATAATTAGACTACCAAAAGAGGGTGTTAGGTATGCAGTTTATAGCCATGCATTAGGGACCTGACTAGCTTGATTCCTAATGCAGGAGTGAGCGGTGATCGCCTAAGGCTCACAGCTGTTGGGAAAGGATAAGAAAAACTATGCTACTAATGACATAGAGGTATCATTAGTGGTCTTTTCTATGAAGATGTAGATGGACTCCTTTATTTTTGAACGTTTTACACTCTATACTGATCACAAGTGTCTCAGGTATTTCATTTCACAGAAGGACCTGATCTTTATATACCTATTATTGATTTTGATCCTCTAGGACTATGACATTGATTTATTCTACACATATAGGAATGGGAATGTAGTAGAAAACATAATCAACAGGAGGTCTGGTCTATAGTGGCTGAGTGAGGTTCCAGAGCAGCTAGCCACATTGCAGTTATACATTGTGAATAGTGATAGAGAAGCTTACCTCCAGTCTATGACACTTACTCACCCAATCCTTCAGTGGGTCATGGAGGAAAAACTTGGGTACGTAGACTGCGAGGCCTGATGTTCCCAAATATTCTCAACACATGTTCATAATTGATTTTTTATGATGGGGAGCAGGTCATCCTCTTTAGAGAACACACAATGGTCCCAATGACACTAAGAGATGAGGTGTTGATGGATTTCCATACATCCCCTTGGGCAATGTATCCTTGTTTGGAGAAGATATACACAGACCTCCTTCATCAGTACCGTTGGTTATAGATGAAGAAAGAGGTTGCAGAGTTCATATCACGATGCCACACATGTTATAAAGTGATGACCGGGAATTAGTTACCAGTTGGCTTAGCGTAACCATTTGAGGTTTATGAATGGATGTGGGATGATAAAACCATGGACTTTGTGATAGGGCTATCACATACGTCTAGGAGAAAAATTTCTATATGGGTGATCATGGACATACTCACCATGTCAGCCCACTCCCTACCCACCTGAGAGTAGGGATCTATAGAGATATAAGGATGTCTCTACGTACAAAATATTTTACAAAATTACAAGGTGAAATAGACGATCATATAGGATCACAATTCTATTTTTACATACCACATGTGTATGGGATTACAATAAGGTTTTGGGACTCATCTACTCTTGAAAACTGCCTCTTCATCCTCAGATAGATGGTAATATAGTGCGGACCAGACAGACACTCGAGGACAGGCTTCGTGTGTGGGTCTTTTTTTTTGTTTGTAGTTGGAAGGACCACCTACCACTGGTGGAGTTCGTATACAATAATATCTATCAATCCCAAGTCATCATGGATCCATTTGAGGCCATGTAAGGGTGACAATGTGGATCACCACAATGTTGGGCAGTCTTACGGGAGTCAGCATTTATAAGCCTAGAGTTGGTTCTGGCTTCCATGGAGAAGGTGTTGATCAGTCAAGAGAGGATGAAAACTGTAGAGATCCAACAATTTTCATATGTCGAAAGGAGATGGAGACCATTGGAGTTTGATTTCGGAGACCATGTCTTCCTACGGGTCTCATCTAGACGTGGATTACAGAGTTATTTCCGGGGCAGAAAGATATCACCTATGTTCCCAGGACCATTCTAGATCCTTACCAGAGTAGGTGAGGTGGTGTCTCCTATTCCTCATCATCCACATATGTACTAGGTTAATAATTATTTCAACGTTTCACAGGTGAGGAGCTGCGTGCATGATCCATCACGCATTATTGATTGGGGAAAGCTAAACATCGTGGTTGGGGAAACATTTGTGGAGTTTGTGGTGGAGATAGAGGATCTACTAAAGAGGGTCCCTCATAGGCTGTCAATTCCTCTGGTGTGAGTTTGGTAGCAAGAGAATATCTAGGATATTTCATGGGAGTGTGAGACTCAGATATGTGCATAGTACCAAGTAATATTTCCATAGTCTTTTGTAGCTTTTGGTAATGAAAATATCTATTGTGGGGAAAATGTAAAGCTCCAGAATGTAAAATTATTTATTTATAAATTCTTATGTATTTTTATGAGTCTGCCGAAATTGACATCGTTTGATTCTGATTCACAGTGTTCCTATAAATCAATTTTGATCATTTGTTAATGTTTGTTCTATAAACATTCATGAAGAACTTTCTATCATTTAAATCGGTGCTCAGATTAAAAATTCGAGGGCACCTTTGAATCCACAGTGTTGGGATTCTCATAAGGGATGATTAACTTCGACCGTAGTCGGTTTGGAGATAAATATTATTTTTCAAACTTTTTAATGAATAATGAAATAGCATAAAATTGTTATTTTAGATTTTTTACCACCGATCTCATGTTGGTGGCTATATAGATATGTTTTCAAGCCACGTAATGTCTTGAATATTACTTTATGTAACCACACAATTTAGAGTTAAGAGTTTCATTCATTAATGAACCAAATCAAACTATCACTGCATTAATCATTCATTACCCTCTATTTAAACGACCATCATTCTTGGTTTTATGAGATAGATGTGAAGAACCTCTGGTGAACAGTTGCAGTTTCTTCCAACAACTACAAATAGAATCTTGGACATCAATGTTGGAGGAATCGATCTTGGATCGAAGAATTCTAGCTACATCATCAAGGGTGGATTCTTTTTCAACAACAGAGATGTTACCCATATTTTTGAGGTAGGGGTTTTGTTTAATTTCCAGTTAATATGTTCCATTTCCTTGTTCTAGAACGTAATGATGAATCATAGATGTATTATAGTTTATCTATGAAGAATTAATTGCTACCCGCTTGTTAGGACGCTAATGCAAAGGGTGTAGGCCAAATGAACAATGCTCTAGTCACTTCAGTTTTTCCGCGTTATTCATGGGTGAATTTTGAACATGATGGAATCTTGAATCCGGGAGCCATGCAGTGACGATAGCATCCTTTGAGGCCAATAGGCACGTTCATAAGGGAAAACAGACCAGCAGAGCTCACCTGGTGGCCCATGGAAGTTCCGAAGGTGTGACATTGGCTCTGTGAAACCGATAACCAGTGCTGGCGGCAGATAAAGGCAACCCACGAAGCTGCTGCGGTGGTAAGTAGGGGCGGTCGACCCTCAATGGGCCACATTGGGGGGAAGGAGGTGCACAGCCACACGCTATGGTGAGGATTCCACAACATCGAAGCCACAAGGGAAGAGATTGGTAACCACAACCCACATGTCCCACTGAATAGAGGGTGGTGCCATTTGGAGCTGCAAATTATTTATCTTGACAAATTTTTTGTTCGGGAAGGGGGAGTGGTCACTCGGCTAGTAGAGCATGCCATACATCGGTTCGGGTCACCCGAATGAGGTGGGTCAGGCCGGTCCATGGACCGGTGGGCTGAGCCCTCCACGGCCAACCCACTCAGGCTGGCCAAGCTGGTTCGGTCTGGGCCGGTTCGGATCTGTGGCTAGATGAACCAGGTCAGGACGACCGAGGTCGGGTTGGGTTTGGTTGTTTGGACCAGGTCGGTCCAAACCTAGTATAACAAACAAAACTTTATATACATTTTTAGTACTTCATAATTGATGTACACTTATTACAACATATAACAAATCCATGAGAGGACCGTATAGGTATAGTGTCTTTAGAAACTAGGAAACACAAACAACAGGTTCATAAAGCTTCTACACTATCTCCCATTTATTTTATCATATCTATAGTCCCTTCTAGCATGTTTACTTAATAACCTTCTTCCTGACCTGGGGAAAGATAACATACAAAATGGTGACCTCAATTGCTCAGTAAGGGTAAACAAAAGAAATATCAATCAGATCATATTCATAAGAACATAACATTTTGGGAATCTTACCCTGTAAAAGAGATCATAATTTCATAACATGGGATAAATCATGGTAGTGAAATGTAATCACAGTAATCATAACTTAAAACATGAAGCTTTTTGGCATACACACATAATCATAGAGAATCAATTATTATTAGTCAATATTAATTGCCAAGATTATCTTAGTTGACAAAGTCCATTTCTAAACAGAGTTCATTCCTCGTTTCAGTCCTGTTTCACTGAATCGGTTTAACCTGCCGTTCCAACCATGTTTATCTCATGGGATATAAAATATATACCCAATGAATTGGAGGGATATATAGGTCCCACGCATCTCATAATTACACCATTTTCTTATGTGCCACAAAATCACAAACCATACATCATAGCATACCCCATGTAATAAAAATGGGATTCATAAACATCGTGACATCATAAAACAATTCATTTAAGATAAAGGAATTCATAAAAATAATTTCATCACAACATAATCAAATCAATGTAATAATGGGGATAGAAACAGTACCCATTATTATCTTAGATGGAAAATAATTTTGATAAAACACTTGAACTCCATTCTTGAGGAAAATATCCTTTCTACATCAAAAAAACTATTCCTTTCTTAACATGTTATACAATTCTAAACGAAAAGAAGTTGATTAAAAATAAACATGAAAAATTGTAATGGAAGCTTCTTGGAAATAATTTTTTGAAAATACATTCAAGCCGTATATGTTAAAAAAACATTCTTCTCGTACTTTTGATGGAAATGTCAAAAAGTACCTCGTACGAAAAATGAAAAAAGATTCCTTTCATATCTTTTACTAAAAACTCACTGAAGGGTAAAATTGGACTTAAAAAATTTTTGGTGGATGGAAATAATATTACATATTGAGGAAACATGGATGTGGATGATAAAATACACCCCAATAAATACCAAAGTATAAAACATCTCAGATAAAAATGAGATTGTGATATTTTCCCTTACCTTAGGTTCGATTTGATTCGTAAGTTTCTGAACCTCCTTTATAATGATTTAAATAATGTCATTGACTTATTCATGAATCATAATAATTGTTATGATATCATATATGGTCATATTATTAGCTTATTATTAGTAATATTTCATTGCTACTTGTTATTCGGGTGTTTATTACATTTTGTTCTTACGCGTGTTTTGTCAAATAAATTCTTATTATTATTTTTAGGTTATAGATACCTCATTTACAGAATGGTATTAGTGTAATATATATCATATTTATTCACTCAGTTCATTTATGTAATCATTATGCAATTAAAATCATGTATAATGAGTCACATCACATCGTGGAGACGATATTCCGTATGTACGCACGAGCGATGATATCATTTCCATGATCGTGGAATTGTATTGGAGTGTATGTATACTATTTCAGAATGAATATCACATTACAGAAATCATATATATTCATTCATTACACCATTATACCCATACAAGTAAGGTGGTGGTGGAAAATAGATTACCGCACGGCGTGGAGACGGTATTCCGTATGTACGCACGCGCAGTGATTTCAATTTCCGTAGGATGGATAGATGGTGAAATAGGTTTGTTTCATACATATAATAACATATAATTATATGAGTGATACTGATGTTATTAATTCATAATGAAAAAACTAAATAAGAAGATGTGGTAGAAGAAATAAAGTTGAAAGAATCGGTAACAGACATTACCTCTTCTTTGAAACTCCTCTTTGTGACCTCCTTTTAGGGCACTAAAATTGGACTTTGAAGAATACCAGGACCTCTAGGATATTTCTAGGGAAGTATTGAAGAGTAATTGGTAGGGTTTGGCCGAGCTTGAAGGCTCAATGTGGTGCGAGGAAGAGAGGGAGGAGGATCCCTTTTATAATGGAGGAGAGGGGCACCTTTGGAAAAACTAAAAATATTATTTTATTATAAAGACATATTCGTTTCTAAATATCTCCAAATTGATTTATTTCTAAGATAAGGTGGGTATGGGTCTAAATCCTCTCATCCAATAAAATTTGGACTGGTTTAGTTTACTATTTTAACCTTATCATTTAGATTTAACTTTAAGTTAGATTATTTTACTTTATCGTGTCTTTTTGTGTTCTTACACTATAAGGTTAATAAACTGACTATAACAAGCCAAAAGAACCCCACATTGTTTATTAATAATATACATAATCTTATCTAAGTCATTTTGCCAAACTGTAGATTTTTAGGAATAAAATAACAATTAATAATATAATATTTGTTTTAAAAACTATTTTTTGTAAATTTTCACACTATTTAGTAATTGATTTTTATAAAAATCATAATAGAATGATTATTTCGAACAAAGTTAATTAAATAAATACTAAATTGTCATATTAACCTTGAAAATTAGTGGAATTCATAAAAAATCTCAAATTACATTCAATTATGTCAATATTTCATTAATAATATAATTACTGCATCATCTTTGTGTCATAAATATATTAAATTATTTAATGTCTAATAATTACAAATAAAATACCATTGTGTAGGAAATATATTTATCTTTCTAATTAAGATTTATAGTCGAATTTATCTCATGTATAACCCTATATAAAAAATTATTTACTTATTAAACTTTGATTTTATCTATTTTAACCCTTCTTTAAATATATTAATAGTAAATGTCTTAATATAATCCAAGTGGGCCTACATGGTCATATTTTATTCCTAAGGTTGTTTTTGCTCAAATTACACTTATCCAATAGAATTATGACATGTGTTAGGGTAATAATAATATCATTTTTACTCTAAATTACCCTATTTTCTTTTAACCGTGCTAAATAAAAGTAAAAAAGTTATTGTTCCCCAAAAATTATTGTCATCTAATTTAACCACATTTTACTTACTGACATCAACCGTGTCTCTAGGATTTTTGAAATTCCACTAATAGAAGCGGTGAAATTATGTTTTATGTAAATTTTCAAATTCTCCTAGGAGGTGGGTAAAAGACGGTGAAAAGTTCAACAAAATTTTTATATATATAAAATTATTATAAAATTACTCCAATAAATTACATTGAACATATATAAGTATTATGTATCTATTTTGACCGAAAATAAATTTAAATAAAATAAATAATTATTTAAATAAAAAGTCAGTTTTTAAATAGTAACCCAGTGTTTTCACTATTCATCAAAAAATTGAAAGTTACTAGAAAAATACCAATATTTCACCCTAGGCTAAATTTGATATTCCAAATCCAAAAATGAAGTCCATTTTGAAAAATAAAATTTAAAAAATTTCAAAAAGTGGTTATTACTATTCATAATGGCTAGTTTTAATAATATTTTAATAGTATATCATTGTTTAGTGAAACTCGGTATTGCGTACGACGCAAGCTATTAAGGAAGGTTGTGATTGCATGTAAAGCAAGCCATGCCAGTGTTTTGTGTATTGAAAGATTCCTTTGATGATTTGTATAAAATAAAAACAATATATTTCTTATAAAAGTCTTGGGTGTTACATTCTTCCCTCCGTAAAGTGAATTTCTCCCTCAAAATTCATCACTTCTAGCAAACAGCTGAGGATACCTCTGCCTCATCATATCCTAAAGCTACCATGTAGATTCTTCTAATTGGTGGTTCCTCCATAAAACTTTCACCAAGCGATTGGTCGTAATCCATAAGACTTTTTCACTACCATCGTTAATCTCTATCGGCTCTTCTTGATAAGAAAGATCTTGTTCCAGCGGCACAACTTCTGAGCTGAGAACATGTGAAGGATCATGTATGTACTTTCACAGGAGAGATACATGGAACACATCGTGAACTTTAGGGAGATTTGGTGGAAGTTCCAATCGGTAAGCTACCTTCTCAACACGATCAAGAATTTCAAAACGACGATATACCTAGGTCTCAGCTTTCCCTTCTTTCCAAATCTCATTACTCTCTTCCAAGGAGGTATTCGTAAGAAGGCTTTATCACCCACTTCAAACTCTAAGTCTTTTATTCGGTTATCGGCATACCTTTTTTGTCAAATCTGAGCTGCTCTTATGTGTTGTTGAATAGATAGGACCTTTTCTGCAATCTCATCAACAAGATCAGGTCCTAACAGCTTTCTTTCTCAAACTTCATCCCAGCAAGCTGGAGCCCTGCATTTCTTTCCATATAAAGCTTCATAAGGAGCCATCTGAATACTGGATTGAAAGCTATTATTATAAGAAAATTCCACCAAAGGTTGGTTTTGATCTGAACCACCTTTGAAATCTACAGAGCAATCTATCTACATATCATAGAGAGTTTGAATTGTCCTCTCAGACTGACCGTCTGTCTGATGATGATAAGAAGTGCTGAAACTCAACTCTGTATCCAGAGTGTGCTGAAGGCTTTTCCAGAACATTGAGTTATACATCGGATCCCGATCAAATATAATAGAAAGTGGTACTCCATGACATCTTACCACTTCCTTTACATATATCATGGCAAGCTGGTCCAGAGAGAAATCATCTCTAGTAGCAATGAATTGTGCAGACTTTGTAAGACGATCAACTATGACCCAGATATCATTATTGCCTTTGGAAGTTTTAGGAAGTCCTGTGACAAAGTCCATAGTGATGTTTTCCCATTTCCATTTGGGTATGGGTAATGGTTGTTACATCTCTTTAGACTTATGTCTCTCAGCTTTAACTTTCTAACAAACGAAGCATCGAGAGACATATTTAGCAACATCTCTTTTCATGCCATCCCACCAGAAGTACCCTTTAGGTCTCTATACATATTTGTGCTTCCAGGATTAATAGAGAATGAAGAACTGTGAGCCTCATCCAGCAGGTCCTTCATTAATTCAGGGATGGGAGGAACACAAACCCGATTCCTGAAAATTATTATCCCATCACAATGAAGGTTGAATTCAGGAACATTTCTCACATTCTTTTGTAACTCTACACCTTCTTTCTGTGCCTATTTAATCTTCACATGTATAGATGGTTGAACATTCATTTGAGAAAGATACAATTTTTCCCCTTTCATTATAATTCCACGATCCATCCTTTGTAAATCCATAAATATTGGACCTTTTGTGATCCTCATCATGGATAAACTGGCATGGTCTTGTCGACTTAATGCATCTGCCACCTTGTTTGCTTTCCCAGGGTGGTAATTAATTGAGCATTAATAATCTTTAATAATCTCCAACCATATTTTTGGAGCATATTCAGCTCATTTTATGTGAAAATATACTTTAAACTATCATGATCAGTTTAAATGTCACACCTTTCTCCATAAAGATGATGCCTCCAAATCATTAATGCAAGGATTACCGCAGCTAACTCAAAATCATGAGTTGGGTAATTTTTCTCATGGATTTTCAACTGTCGTGAGGCATAAGATATCACCATATCATTTTTCATAAGAACACACCCCAATGCCTTCTTGGATGCATCACTGTAGATCACAAACCTTTCTCCACTAAAGGGAAGTGTGAGCACAGGTGCACTGGATAACCTTCTTTTCAACTCTGTGAAATTCCATTAACATTCCTCTGTCCAAACAAACTTAACTCCTTTTCGAGTCAACCTGGAGAGTGGATTAGATAATCGTGAAAAATATTTCACAAAACGTTGATAATATCCAGACAAACCAAGAAAACATCGGATGTCAGTTACCGTTGTTGTTCTCGACCAAATTTTGATAACCTCTATTTTTGCTGGATCCACAGATATCCCCTCTTTTGAGATTATGTGACCCAAAAATGAAACATTATGAAGCCAAAATTCACACTTGGTAAATTTTGAATAAAGATTCTCCTTTATCAGGGTCTTCAATATAATTTTCTAATGATCTTCATGTTCTTCCTTTATCTTGAAATATACAAGTATATCATCTATAAAGACTACCACAAACTGATCAAGATAGTCTCTAAAGACTCTATTCATCAGATCCATAAAGATAGAAGGGGCATTAGTAAGGCCAAATGGAATCACTATAAATTCATAGTGTCCATAACTTGTACGGAAATCCGTCTTTGGTATATTCTCCCTTTTGACCCTTAATTGATGATACCCAGAATGAAGATAAATCTTGGGAAAGTATTGAGCTCTGTCACGAACCAGGCCAGGTCGACATCTGACCTGGTGCCCGACCCGGTCTTTCGAAAGGCTCGAAGGGTATTCACGATCCCCTCGGGCTGGCACAAGTGCCAGGGTATCGTAAGTAACAAGTGGGAACGATTTTACTAGAAATAAAAGATAGAAAAACAACTAACCAGATAAATAAACTGAAACCAATAATAGACAACCAAACATGCCTTTAAATTATGAACAGTTTTAAAGTCTACAATTTGAACCAATAAAAAAAGGAAATGAAAGTGGAAACAAAAACACTTACTCAAACCACTCGGAAAAAGAGAGGCCACACTACACCACTCTCCGTGAAAAGATCAACTACAACACGAACCACCATCACTGAGCACGAAGTCACAACCTGGAAATCAAAAGAAACACAATCGACATACATTCAAGGGTGTATGTAGGGTGTGAGATAAAACCCCAGTAGGATGCCACCGAGAAAAGGTTCCATGCATAATTGTTATAAGACAAGTACATTATCAATTTAACAGAATAAAAATAAAAAAGTGTTTAAAGAATTTTAATAAAAATAGTTTTTAATGGGAAACTTCTCTAAAAGGAAAACACCTTAAATTATCTTACACACACGTACGCACGCCCACACACACACGCACACACACAGATACACGCCCACATGCAGACGCACGCACAAACGTACACAGGCACACACATAAACGCATGCCCACACGTACACACGCACACACACAGATGCACACACACACTTACACATTCACACACACTATTCTTGGTAACCCCAATGTCACACCATGTGCCGATGGTGAGAAAAAAGTAGATGAAGAGAACAATACATGAGAGACCCTAAAGATACTAGCAAGATGTGGGACCCTAGAACCTCACGTCTCGGTGAACCGTATCACACATTCCCATGCACGAGCCACTGTTAGGGAGACACCTCCTACCACAGTGGTCTCCAGTCATCATCCAATGTTTAGATAGTGTTGTATGCATTAATCCCGCTAATTGAAACTGGGCTGAGGCCACTCCTTTATCACTAGCACACTAGTCTAGTCTGCCCACCTAGTACCCAGGCTTCCCATTTGTGAACAAGTAAATAAAATTTCATGCCATGTGTCATAATCATACACTAAAACCAAGAAAAACATCACACACACCAAACTCCACCATTTGCACACACAGAAGCCATTTGAAATAATACGCACACTAAAATGTTCCAAAACTCAATCTGCATTTCTTACCCGACCAATTAAAGCAACTGCACGGTCAATGAAAACACATTGATTATCAAACACACAACTAAAAAAAATTTATTAAACAATCTCCGAATGTGTCACCTGACTTTAAGAACAAAAATATTCACACAATTTAATCAAAAAAATTTTTTCACCCTTAATACTCATTTAATAAAACAACCCAATTTCTTTCATAAATAAATTTTTGGGAGAAATACGATGCTTTACACACTCGACTGTCCAAAACCCGCCCTTACATGACCACACATACACAAAATCACCCCAGGAACACAATCTGTATCACACACGCAATTAAAGAAAACACCCACACAGTTAAAAAGATCATTTCTATAATTAAATGAACTACCAAAAAAATTGTGCCAAACAATTTTTCAACATATTTCGCACGACACTAATTGCCTAAACTCTTTCAAATGTCATTTCTGACTAAGCGCAGATAGACGCAACCGTAAAATGGCAATTCCACCCTATTTACGCCATAACAAATTAACTACACAACTTAAGGAAAGAAAGAAAAAAATCTAATATAAAGTTCAACATTGGTTTCACTACAACATACTTATATTATGCACACACTAATAAACACATAAAAACACACTAAACTTACGAAAAATAAAATTCACATCAAACCATATGATTAATAAACATGATAAGTTAATTAAATCAACTAATAAATTCATCAATTAATACTCATGCGTGGAACCACCTAAATCGGTGTGGTAGACTTCACAAACAAGGTGCGCAAAGACCGCCGCATGCCAACCGCCCCTCCAACAACCTAGCACGGAACCAAGACAGGGAAAATTCCCCAAAACCACCAAATTAATCCCCAAATGATCAAAATTTTTATACTCCCTAAACACAACCTACAACACTGGAAAACAAATAAAATAAATTAAATGAATAAAATAAAAGAAAAAGAAAAAAATGTACCCTACTAACTAGGATGGGTCGCTGGATGGGGGTCTGCGTGGGTCCGAGTGGGGGATAGGGCACAACCCAATGGCATGGCCGGAGTTTGGGCGTGCTGGGGTTTTCCGGACCAGGTGAGGGGGTGCTGGGGTTCGCCCAACAAATCAAGGGTGTTAGGGAGCTGGGTGGTCACCGGAGATGACAAGAGGGGAGCAAGGGTATGGCGCAACATGTAAGAGGGGGAAATATTGGGGGTTGCGATGGGGAGAAAAAGCACTGCCAGGGGAGAAGTCGGCCAGCTGGACAGGGGGATGGCATGCGCAGGCTGTCGGACAGAGCAGGGTGCGCCGAGGAGTTTGGTGAGGGTGAAGGAAGGGAGTGCAGTGGACTGGCCGGGGAAAGCAGGTCAGAAGGAGGAGGTCGGCGGCATCCTTCAGCAGACAGCAGAGCAATGCACATGTCTCCAAGGGGAAGGTGCGACGTGAAAAAAAAATAATGAAATGAGAAATGGGGGAGGGTACGGCGGACCGAGCGTGACAGGAAAAGGGGTAAGGGTAGGGTCTGTAAACCATAAAAAACATATATAGAAAAGAAGAATTAACAATAAAATAAAGAAAAAAAACTAAATCCAATAATAATAATATTATTATTATTGTTAATAATATTATTAAACTAAAACCATGAAAATAATATTATTATTATCACTAAAACCCAAATTATTAAACAAACGCATTTCTGACATTTATTTGTTCCACACATTAATTTTATTTTGTTATCCTTATTTATTTAATTATTTATTTAATTGAATGTTGGTAGGTCACCTGACGGATGAGGAGAGGCCGCACGGTTTCAAAATTGTGCCTCGCCTGAGTCACGCGGTCTCAAATAATATTTTATTCTCATCTTATTATTCATCGCATAATTTTTTTATCTGCCTTGAACATCAGGAAGGCAATGTGGTGAGCTGGTCGAGGTCACGCAGTGACCCAGGTGAGGCCACACAGCTTCGACCGCGGTGAACCGAATATTGTCAAGGGCAAAACACTTCTTTAGCAGGGAAAAAGCGCAAAACCACAATCAGTCCCAGCCCTCATTTCATATAAAAATTATAATAACAATTAGAAGATAAAATTATATGAATAAAATGAAAGAAAAATAAAAAAAATAGAAACGAGACACAGGGAAAATGCGAGGTGTGACAATTCTCCCCACCATAAAGCTTTACGTCCCCTGAAAGCCACAACTAAGTCTAAGACCCAAACAAGGAAACGACACCCCACTAAGGATCAATAGTATCCCCACAATAAAGAATCCAAAAAAAGCATTGTGCTCAGAGAAAGTGATTCAAAAACAACTTATAGAAACTCATATAAAGACTTATGATATGTATCGCCTGCCCCAAAGAGCTAGAACGCCCCCAGTTGACTGATCAATGAAGGGAACTGTCACACCTACAAGAACCAACTTCACAGATGAAACACCTCAAGCACTATTAAACTGACACCACACCATTTGGCTTGAATGAACAAATAAGGTCAAACCACGCCCACGGAACATTCTTATAACTTATCACCAAACCATATTTATAAATAAAACCAAAAGATCAACATGGGGAGGCCTGAGGGGATCCCCACCATTAGGAAGTCACTGACGCTCGAAACGAGACTGGAAAACCAAAACAAGAAAGTTCGAGCGGACACCCCGCCATTAAAGAAAAGTTCAGTACTAATTCATCCTAGAGACATTCGTGCGAGACCCAATGTGGGTCTCCCCACCATTAAGAACCTACCAAATCCCAAGGAGAGACTAGAAAACCAACATGGAGAGGTTCAGGCGGACTCCCCAACATTAAAGAAAGTCCAACACCGATTTATTCCAGAGACCTTTGTGCGAGACCCATCGTGGTTCTCGCCACAATCAGAATGAACAGAGGATGCAGAACTTTGAGAAATTCTCGATGGTGACCAAACACCCCACCACACGGGGCGGGGAGGAAGGGGACCGAATACTAGGTGTCAAAACCACACCCAGCCACAACAAACATCATAAAATTTCTTGGATGAACACCATTCAAATTTGATACTTAGCTATCCAACAGACTCTCATAAGGACCACTAAAGAGATTGTATCTAGTGGAACGCAACCCCCAATACTTTAAGGCATGAGACGAACACGCCTCCAAATGGACACAAAAACCATACGCAACCAGACGGCTCATTCAAAGCGGAACAACCATAGAATCAATTTACACTGCCTCTACTTTTAACACTGATGACAGAAATAAATTTGGGGTCCCACATACTCCCGGGGTTCCTGACTACGCGCCAGCTTCACTCCTAGGCCTCTGGCTGGAGCCTTGTTATTTGAAGCATCTTCTGCCTCATATTCAGGTGTCGAATACTCCCTAATGGAGCTTCCCCTTTTTAGTGTCACATGCCACCACACTGCAACCAAGACACCACCAGCAAACACGACACATTACATCATCTGATTGATCATATGCGGAACATTAACCAACACCAGAGTTGAAATGGTGCATTCACATCACACTATGTCACACTGAAAGAGAACATGACACCACCAATGGTCACATAAACATGACCGTTGCTGTTGAGAGGAACTTTACGCTAAGAAAGACTTTAAACAACGTATTGAACAACACGTGATTTCTACGAATGACTGGTTCTTCCAAACTAGTTTCCTAACATGAACCTTTCTTTAAACGAAACAAACCAAAGACCAGAGGTCATTTATAACGATAGATTGCACCAACAACTTAGGGTTGCTTCCCCCTTTTTCCCACTGTAGTATCCTTTACCACTTCCAAACCACCTTTGACTATCAATGGGGCCTCTCGCTGCAAGACGTCACCGAACATGACCCTTGCAGCCGATGTAAATACGATAAATCCCTTCAAGACACAGGTCAACACTGAAAATTATGAACCGACTTTACCCTTCCACTTAAATTTATTTCACCACTTCCAGGGGAACCATAATATTCAACGATGTCAAATTTCATACCTGATGTCTCAGATAACTCAAAGAGATAGAAAAACTCTGTTCAAATCCCCTTGCAACAGTCATCCTGCTGTGAGAGGATCCTCTTAGTTTTAAAAAGGAGAGGTGGGTTCAGTTCTAAAATTCAAGAAGAGGTTTCTCTGATCAAATGGAGGGCCGGCCAATGGAAAATTTCCTATGGCCACACTTAAATAACATGTCAACACTTTATGGGGGGTGTACACTAATCAAGATAGAAACTCATGGACCCAAATCAAACTAGTCCAATGGTCAAGACATACTGCAGGCGAACACCAAACGTGCAGGGGGAACCACTACAGGGGCTTCCCGAAGCACTTTTCAAAAGATACCATTTACAACACGCTTTCACACCATCTGACCAAAAAAACTTCAAACTCAAGAAAAAAAAATCAGTCAAAAAGGATCCTCGGCTCGAAACGCCTCACATCCAAACTTTCAAAAAATCAAGAACACACCACACTGTCACCGGTTATTTAAAAACACCAATTTTTCTTTTAACAAAACTTTTTTAAAATAATCAAAGCCATTGGGTTGCACAAACACCAATGGAGTACCATGGGCCTTGCACATTCATGTTCTCGTGTCACACTGGCACTCACCTCATGTCCATCCAGGCACTCATCCGCTCGTGCCATTAACCATTTCCCTTTTCGCATACACTCATGCATGTGGTTTCCCATGAGAGCGCCAATGATCAAAACCAAACCTTTCCATTTTTTCAAAACCAAAACATCCAACCCACACTTTTCAAACCTCACACACCATTTCATTTCAAAAGTGCTTCATTTGAAAACATTTTCCAAGACCAAAATATTTTTACTTAAAAACCAAATTTTCACGAATCAAAAACAAAGAGATGATAAATGATGCAAGAGAAAACTTGTGTTAACAGGTGACTGGAACGTATGGTTGGCGGCCATACGCCAGTCACGCCACTGGCACGAAGGGTATTTTAGGACCGTTTCCCCAGCCCCACATGGCTTGCAAGACCCTGTGAGTTCACTAGGACCACTGACCTTAACACTTTTCATTTCCCTTAGGCAAGATCGTACGCAAGGACCAAAAACTAAGACAAACCTCAACATACATTGGTAACTTGAGTCCCTCCATGAGGTGTGCTGGCCAGGCACCTTACTCGTATCCAGGACATAAAGTCCCGACATCCTTAAATCAAGTCTACCGTGACACTATCTCAAAAGAAAATGACCCATGAGAGAAAACCTTGTCCTATGAAACCATTTTGTCACGAACCAGGCTGGGTCGCCATCCGACCCGGCGCCCGACCCGGTCTGCGGCAAGGCACGAAGGGCGTTCCCGATCCCCACGGGCTGGCACAAGTGCCCAGGTATCATAAGTAACAAGTGGGAACGATTTTACCCGAAATAAAAGACAGAAAAACAACTAACCAGATAAATAAACTGAAACCAGTAATAGACAACCAAACTTGCCTTTAAACTATGAACATGTTTAATGTCTACAATTTGAACCAATACAAAAAAAAGAAATAACAGTGGAATCTAAAACTCTTTCTCAAACCACTCGGAAAATGAGAGGCCACACTACACCACTCTCCATGAAAATACCAAATGCAACCCGAACCACCATCACTGAGCACGAAGTCACAACCTGGAAATCAGAAGAAACAGAATCTACACACACCCAAGGGTGTATTTAGTGTGTGAACTAAAATCCCAGTAGGATTCCACCGAGAAAAGGTTCCACGAATAATTATTAAAATACAAATACATTTTTAATTTAACAGAATAAAAATAAACATGTGTTTAAAGAATTTTAATGAAAACTGTTTTTAAGGGGAACCTTCTCTAAAAGGAAAACCCCTTAAATTATCTTACACACACGTACGCACGCCCACACACGCAAGCACACACATAGACGCACACACACACACACACACACAGACGCACGCACACACGTCCACACACACACACATAGACGCACACCCACACATACACATGCACGCACATAGACGCATGCACACACGTACACATGAACACACACTTTTCTTGGTAACCCCAACGTCACACCATGTGCCGATGGTGAGAAACAAGCAGAGGAAGAGAACAATACATGGGAGACCCTAAAGATACTAGTGAGAAGTGGGACCCTAGAACCTCATGTCTCTGTGAATCGTATCACACATTTCCATGCACGAGCCACTGGTAGGGAAACACCTCCAACCATAGTGGTGTCCAGTCATCATCCAATGTTTAGTTAGTGTTGTAAGATTCAATACCGCTAAGTGAAATTGGGCCGAGGCCACTCCCATATCACTAGCACGCTAGTCTAGTCTTCCCACCTAGTACCCAGGATTCATGTTTGTGCTCAAGTAATTCAAAGTTCATGCCACATGTCATAATCACTCACTCAAACCAAGTAAGACATCATGCACACCAAAAACCACCATTCGCACACACAGAAGCCATTTCAAATAATACACACATTACTATGTTCCAAAACTCAATCTGCATTTCTTACCCGACCAATTAAAGCAATTGAAAGGTCTATGAAGACACTTTCATTATCAAACACGCCACTAACAAAATTTATTAAACAAACTCCGAACATGTCGCCTTACTTTAAGCACCAAAATATTCACACAATTTAATCAAAAATAATTTTTCACCCTTAATACTAATTTAATAAAACAAACCAATTTCTTTTATAAATAAATATTTGAGAGAAAAACAATGCTTTACACACTCGACCGACCCAAACCCGCCCTTACATGACCACACATACACAAAAACACCTCAGGAACACAATCTGTATCACACACACAATTAATGAAAACACCCGTACAGTTAAAAAGACCATTTCTATAATTAAATGAACTACCAAACAAAAAATTGTGCCAAACAATTTTTCATGAAATGTCGCACGACACTAATTGCCAACACTCTTTCAAATGTCATTTCTGACTAAGTGTAGATAGACGCAACCGTAAAACGACAATTGCACTATGTCTACGCCATAACAAATTAACTACACAACTTAAGGAAAGAAAGGAAAAAAACTAATATCAAGTTCAACATTGGTTTCACAACAACATACTTATATTATACACACACTACTAAACACATAAAAACACACTAAAATTATGAAAAATAAAATTCGTATCAAACCAAATGATTAATAAACATGCTAAGTTAATTAAAGAAACTAATGAATTAATCATTTAATACTCATGCGCGGAACCACCTACCTTGGTGTGGAAGACTTCACAAACAAGGTGTGCAAAGACCGCTGCATGCCAACCTCCCCTCCAACAACCTAGCGCGAAACCAAGACAAGGAAAATTCCACAAAACCACCAAATTAAACCCCAAGTGATCAAAATTTTTAAACTCCCTAAACTCAACCTACAACACTAGAAAATAAATAAATAAATGAAATGAATAAAAGAAAAAAAAAAGAAAAAAAATGAACCCTACTAAGAAGGTTGGCTCACCGGACGGGGTTCTGCACAGGTCCCAGTGGGGGATAGGGCATGGTGCAAGGGAATGGCTGGGGTTCGGGCGTGTTGGGGTTTTCTGGACCAGGCGAGGGGGTGTTGGGGTTCTCCCAACCAATCAAGGGTGTTAGGGAGCCTGGAGGTCACCTGAGATGACAAGAGGGGAGAAAGGGAATGGCGCAGCGGGTAGGAGGGGGAAACAGGGGGTCGCGACGAGGATGAAAAGCACCGGCATGGGAGAAGTCAGCCATCCGGACAAGGGGATGTCATGCACGGGCTGTCAGACAGAGCTGGGAGTGCCGGGGAGTCCAGTGAGGGTGAAGGAAGGGAGCGCAGTGGACTGGCCGGGGAAAGCAGGTCGGAAGGAGGAGGCTGGCGGCATCCTTCAGGGGATAGCAGAGCAATGCATAGGGCTCCAAGGGGAAGGTGTGACGGTGACAAAAAATAAATAAAGGAGAAATGGGGGAGGGGTGCGGCGGACCGAGCGCGACGGGAAAAGGGGTAAGGTTAGGGTCCGTAAACCCTAAAAACATATATGGAAAAGAAGAATAAAAAATAAAATACAGAAAAACAAAACTAAATCCAATAATAATAATTTTATTATTATTGTTAATAATATTCTTAAACTAAAACCATGAAAATAATAATATTAGTATCACTAAAACATAGTTTATTAAACCAACGCATTTCTGAAATTTATTTATTCCACACATTAATTTTATTTTGTTATCATTGTTAATTTATTTAGTTAATTAATTGAATGTTGGTAGGTCACATGATAGATGAGGATAGGCCGCAAGGTTTCAAAATCGTGCCTCGCACGAGTCACGTGGTCTCAAATTTCATTTTATTCTCATCTTATTATTCATTGTATAATTTTTTATCTGCCTTTAACATCAGGTAGGCAATGCGGCGAGCTGGGTGAGGTCACGCAGCGACCCAGGGGAGGCCAAGCGGCTTCGACCGCGGTGCACCGAATATTGTCAAGGCCAAAACGCTTCTTTATCAGGTTAAAAGTGCAAAACCACAATCAGGCCCAGCCCAGATTTCATTTAAAAATAATAATAACAATTAGAAGATAATATTATAAGATAAAAATAAAATAAAAAAAAAATAAAAATTAGAAATGAGACACAGGGAAAATTCCGGGTGTGAAAAGCTCTGTGTAGTTGGACAAATAAGTCATCAATGCGTGGGAGATGATATTTGTTCTTGATAGTGGTCTTGTTAAGTTCCCGATAATCAATGCAGAGTCTCATTGATCCATCATTCTTCTTAAACAACAGAACAAGTGCTCAACAAGGTGACGCACTAGGGCATATGAACCCCTTATCAAGATTCTATTGGAGTTTCTTCTTCAATTCCTGCAACTCAATTGGGTTCATTCTATTTGGTGTCTTTGAATTAGGTAAATTACCCTGTACGAGTTCTATTGAAAACTCAACTTCACGATTTGTTGGAAGACCAAGAAATTCCTCCGAAAATACATAATCAAACTCCCGTAAAATTGGAATATTCTTAACTATGAGTGTCTCACCAACCATTTGAGATAAATAACCTTCATTTAGTGGAATCAAGACGCATATGATGGAATAAATTTCCACTAGAATGTTATGTTCATCCTTGCATCGATAGACGATCAAAGATTGATCTGGAATATGAAATGTTACTTCCCTTATTTGGAAATTGATATGATCTACATATAGAGAATTCCAATCCACGCTAATAATCACATAAAATACCACTATAGGGAGGATCACAAGATTTTCAGGAAGTTCTTTCCCATAAACTTCAATCGGAGAAGAATTATAAACTTTTGATGCGACTGTTGTGCCACTAGGGGTTGTCACAGCTAACTCAACATCTAATTGTTGAGGTAATACAGTGATACCCATAGAAAATTCTTCTAAAATAAAGGAGTGTGTGGATCCAGAATCAAATAAAACATTTACTACTTTAGAGTGGATGGTAAGTGTACCTTTCACCACTTAGTTATCGTACTCCACATCCTTGATAGAAATTGCATGTGAATTTCCTTTTTCTTTAGCCTTAAGAGTTTGTTGATGTCGATCATCATCTACAACCCTTGTATTAGGGCATTGATTGGCATAATTCCCCATTTCCTTGAACTTGTAACATTGAAGTGTAGGAGGTGCACTCTGTGTAGCCTTTTCATTTTTCGCATCACTAGACATCTTCTTCCCATCATTGCAGCATTCAAATGCCCTATCACATTCCTTTCCACATTTGAATCATTTACATGTCCCTTTAAGACACCCCCCTACATGTTTCTTTCCACACTTTGAGCATAAGAAAAAAATCATCTTCTTTTCAATGTGGTATTTATATTTTCCTCTGAATTCCATTTTCCTCTTCATATCAAAACCATATGATAAATGGGTTACTTCAATCTCCATCTAAACTTTGAGAGCACATCGAAATATTTCCTCATATCTATTAAAGTCCCTTATGGCTAACGCCCTTCAAAGACTTGGTTTTATGCCACTAAAGAATCGATCGATCTTACTCTCCGGTTGGATAATAATACCAGAAGCGTACCTTGCATGTCTTGTAAAAATTTCTTCATAGGTACCAACAGATTCATCATTATTTTTTGTTAGTTCATGAAACTCCTTCTCCATATTTTTTCGGAGAATACGAGGGAAGTAATTATTGAAAAATAAGTTCTTGAACTCATCCCATTCCAGGGACTCAATTTCATCTCTTGGCCTCATATTCTTGATAAGATTCCACCATTGATCAGCATCACCTTCCAAACAATACACTGCTAAGATGACTTTACCATATTCAGAACATTGAAGGACCAAAAATATCTTTTCAGTTGTACTGATCCATTGTTCAGCAATTAATGGATTGGTAGACCCGCTGAATGATGGTGGACGCTGTCTCATGAAGGATTCAACAGAATTTTTCTCCTTAAATTGCTCGTTTGGAAGTCCTTCATGATTCATAGCTTGAGAAATTTGGATGAGCATGGATACAAGATTTTCTATTCTAGCTCCCATAATGTTTGGTTTCTCAGGGGACAATCATTGCATTTCCTGTTGCATTCCGCATTAACACGGTTCCTTCTGGTTCTAGCAATTGACTAAAACTGAGAAGAATAGTCTGAGCAACACTAATTATAATAGGGAAACCACATAATCAAGAATAAAATTTCACACTTAAGGTCTTATACTAGGTTATTCATGGCCATTTCTAAAACAGTATGATTGTGTTTTATGCTTAGACTTATCCTTAGGATTCTTACTAAGGCTTTCACATCCTTGTTTCCAAAGTTTGACTATACCTTTCCTCTGATACCAACTACAATGGTTTGGAATTACTTCCAGTGGTCTATAGTTGATACCTATCAGGGAACTCCATGGGAGGCTACACCCCTTGGGCATGACAGAAAACCATCCCCTATGGCAGCCATTTCCTCATGAATCCCTTGGGCGGAGAGCCTTGCTTCTTCCAACGCTCACATGTGAGAGTTTCAAAGGATCAGATTCATTCCTACCTCCTTTGCCTCTGATACCAACTATAACGACCCATAATTTACATACAATGTTAGTACTTCATAATTTAAGTACACATATTACAACATATAACAAATCCATTAAAGGACCATATAGGTATAGTGTATTTAGAAACTGGGAAACATAAAAAACTGGTTCATAAACCGTCTACAATGTCTCCTATTTATTTCATTATATCTATAGTCCCTTTCGGAATGTCATACTTAATAACCTTATTCCTGACCTGGGGAAAGATAACATACAAAAGAGTGATCTAAAATGCTCATAAAGGGTAAAAAAAGAAATATCAATCACATCATATTCATAAGAACATTACATTTTTTAAATCTTACCCTGCAAAAGATGATCATAATTTCATAACATGGGATAAATCATGGTAGTGAAATGTAATCAAAATAATCATAACATAAAAAATGAAGCTTTGTGTCATACATACATAATCCTAGATAATAATTTCTTATTAGTCAAGACTCATTGCCAAGACTATCGTAGTGGACAAATTCCATTTCTGAACCGCGTGCAATCCTCATTTCAGTATGGTTTCACTAAACCGGTTTAACCAGCCGTTCCAGCCATGTCTATCTCATGAGATATAAAATCTTTACCCAAATCAGTAGAAGGATATATTGGTCCCACCCATCTCATAGTTATACCTTTCTTATTGTGCCACAAAATCATAAACCATACATCATAGCATAACCCATGTAATAAAAATGTGATTCTTAAACATCGTGACATCATAAAACAATTCATATAAGATAAAGGAATTCATAAAAATAATTCCATCACAACATAACCAAATAAATGTAATAATAGGGATAGAAAAATAACTCTTTATTATCTTAGATGGAAAATAATTTTGATAAAACACTTCAACTCCATTCTTGAGGAAAATATCCTTTCTACTTCAAAAACACTTTTCATTTCATAACATGTCATACAATTATAAACTAAAATAAGTTGAATAAAAATAAACATGAAAACTTGTAAAGTATTCTTTTTGGAAATAATGCTTTAAAAATCCATTAATTCCGTATAAGTTAAAAAAACATTCTTCTTGTACTTTTTTCAGAAAAGTCATAAAGTACCTCATACGAAAAACGAAAAATGATTCCTTTCATATCGTTTACTAAAAACTCAACGAAGGGTAAAATTGGACATAAAAAATTGTAGGTGGATAGAAATAATATTAAATATTGAGGAAACATGGATGTGGATGACAAAATACACCCCAGTAATTACCAAGTATAAACAATCTCGGATAAAAATGAGATTGTGATATTTTCCCTTACCTTAGGTCTGATTTGCTTCATAAGTGTCTGAACCTCCTGTATAAGGATTTAAATAATGTCAATGAATTATTCCAGAATCATACTCATTGTTATGATATCATATATGGTTATATTTCTTAGCTTATTATTATTAATATTTCATTGCTACTTGTTATTCAGGTGTTTATTACTTTTTGTTCTTATGCGTGTTTTGTAGAATAAATTCTTATTCTTCTTTTAAGTTTATATATACCTCATTTCCAGAATGGTATTAGTGTAATATATATCATATTTATTCACTCAATTCAGTTACTTAATCATTTTTCAATGAAAATCATGTAGAACGAGTCGAATCACATCTTGGAGACGGTATTCCGTACGTACGTAAGAGCGATGGTATCGTTCCCATGATCGTGGAATTATATTGGAGTGTATGTAAACTATTTAAGAATCAATATAACTTTACAATAATCATATATATATTCATTCTTTACACTATTATACCCATCCAAGTAAGTTTTTGGTGGAAAATAGATTACACCACGGTGTGGAGACGATATTCCATACGTATGCACGCGCAGTGATTTCATTTTCCGTAGGATGGATAGATAGTGAAATAGAGTTTTTTCATACTTATAATGACATATCAGTATATTAGTGATACTTATGTTATTAATTCATAATGAAACAACTATAGAATAAGAAGTGGAAGAAGAAATAAAGTTGAAAGAATCAGTAACAGACATTACCTCTTCTTTCGAGCGCCACTTTGAGACCTCCTTTTAGGGCACTAAAATATGTCATTGAAGAAGACCAGGACCTCTAGGATGTTTCCCTGTAAGTGGAGAGGAGAAATTGGAAGGGGTTGGCCGAGAATGAAGGCTCAATGTGGTGTGAGGAAGAGAGGGAGGAGGTGCCCTTTTATAAGGGAGGAGAGGGGCACCTTTGGAAAAACTAAAAAAATATTATTTTATTATAAATCAATATTCGGTTTTAAATAGCTCCAAATTGATTTATTTAGATGCTAAGGTGGGGATGGGTCGAAATCCTCTCATACAATAGAATTTGGACAAGTTTAGTTTACTATTTTAACCTTATCATTTAGATTTAACTTTAAGTAAAATAATTTTACATTAACTGTGTCTTTTTGTGTTCTTACACTATAAGGTTAATAAACATACAATAACAAGCCAAAAAACCCCAAGTTGTTTATTATTAATATACATAACCTTATATATGTCATTTTTCCGAACCATAGATTTTTTGGAATAAAATAACAATTAATAATATAATATTTGTTTTAAAAACTATTTTATGTCAATTTTCACACTATTTAGTAATTGATTTTTTATAAAAATCATAATAGAATGATTAGTTCGAACAAATTTAATTAAATCAACACTAAAATTTCATATTAACCTTGAAAATAAGTGTAATTCATAAAAAAGTCTCAAATTACATTCAATTATGTCAATATTTCATTAATAAGATAATTTCATCATCATCTTTGTGTCATAAATATATTATATTATTTAATGTATAAAAATTACAAATAAAATACCAGTATGTAGGAAATATTTTTAGCTTTCTAATGAATATTTATAGTCAAATTTATCTCATGTATAACCCTATATTAAAATTTATTTACATATTAAACATTCATTTTAACTATTTTAACCCTTCTTTAAATAAATTAATAATAAATGTCCTAATCTATTCCAAGTGGGCCTAAATGGTCATAATATATTCCTAAGGTTTTTTTTCTCAAACTACACTTATCAAATAGAATTAGGACATGTTTTAGGGTAATAATAATATCATTTTTACTCTTAATTACTGTATTTACTTTTAACCTTGGTAAATTAAAGTAAATTGTTACTATTCACCAAAAATTATTTTCATCTCATTGAACCACATTTTACTTACTGACAACAACCGTGTCTCTCGGAATTTTGTAATTCCAGTCACAGAAGTGGTAAAATTATGTTTTACGTAAATTTGTAAATTCTTCTAAGAGGTGGGTAAAAGACTGTGAAAAGTTTAATAAAATTTTTGTATATCTAAAATTATTATAAAATTACTCCAATGAGTTACATTGAACTTATATAGGTATAATGTATAAATTTTGACCTAAAATAAATTTATATAAAATAAATATTTATTTAAATAAAAAGTCAGTTTTTAAATACTAACCCAGTGTTTTCACTATTCATCAAAAATTGAATGTTTCCAGAAAAAAAAGAAAATTTCACCCTAGGAAAATTTTGATATTCCGAATCCAAAAATGAGGTCCATTTTGAAAAATAACATTTACAAAATTTCAATAAGTGGTTATTACTATTCATAACGGCTTGTTTTAATAATATTTTAATAGTATATCGTTGTTTAGTGAAACTCGGTATTGCATACGATGCAAGCTATCAATGAAGGTTGTGATTGCATGTAAAGCAATCCAAGCTACTGTTGTGTGTAGTGAAAGATTCCTTTGATGATTTATATAAAATAAAAACAAAATATTTCTTATAAAAGTCTCGGGTGTTAAACCCGGACCTTCTTCGCCCCAGATATGCTTTAGAGGCCATATCTCACAAAACAAAAGTCCCTTTGACAATCTGTCTGTGGAACTGGAATCATTGGAATGAGATGGTTATTTTGAAATAATCCACCTGAGTTTTGAAGAATGTTCGAGTACAAAAAGGTTGGATTGAACCCGAATCCATCCTGACCCTCAGCACTAAAATTCATATAACTCACAGGTTGGACGTCTGATTGATGCACCGTCTGTCACGTTAAAACCCTTACAATATGGCGGTCCATTGGGTTACATATTTTTAGGAGAATCATAGTAGATGAGTGATGAATGATATATTTAAGAGCAGATACTATGGATCTCAAGCGCACAAGATGCGGGGAGTCTTCCGGTTGTCTATCAATTAAAAATATTCCATGTGTGGATCACCAAAATAGTGACCCTATGGGGATCAGAATCATAGCGAACCTATGCGGATCGACATCACAGTGACCCTATGTGGATCCACATCATAGTGATCCTATGTGGAACATCATTCCAGTGACCCTTTGTGGATCAATATCATAGTGACCCTTTGAGGATCAATATTTTAGCTACCATGTGTGGATCAGCCTCATAGAATCCCTACGTGGATCATCATTTTAGAGACCCTATGTGGAACTGCAATACGCAACCCGAGGATGACCATCTTTTGCAAGGCCCCTCATGGATCAATACAAATATTTATATTTTATTAATATAAGTAATGAAGTATGAGAATCCAACATTAGTATCTCAATATAATGACAATATTCATATTTGATATGTAATTTAAAAATGGATAAAGTGTGCGAATCCTCCTCTACATTATACATAAAAATAAAATATTGATATGCATGAAGTAATTAAATAATTTTGCACCTATTTTTTATTAACCACTAAAATGGGTTGATTTCATTTTAATATATAAATTTTTAAAACATATATCAATGGATTTTCACTCAAATGATTCAAAATTATCATCCTAATTTATTAGTTTTTAATTATTCTGGTTTACACAACCAATTAAAAATACAATAATTGGGTGTCATATGTGTCATGTAATTTATATTCTTAACATATTTCCATTAATGTAGTAATGTATACATTATCAACAATTTTAATGATACATAACATAAAAAATAATATTTCTCTTAAATATATATCATTTCTTCACGAACATGAAATAAAATCCCTTTGTGTCTGTGAATGAAAAAAACATACATTCTTGGAAATACAGAATAAATGTTATTTAATTTGAAACATGGATAAATAAAATCTAAAAATGAGATGATAATATTCTATAGATAATTTTATATGCTTGGATCAATTAGAAACTCAATGATTTCGTTTATCAGTTACAATCATTCTGAACCTACAAGGTTTTAATATTTATAAAAAAATGTGTAATCCATATGAAAAATATAGAACCATGAATGTGGAATATAAGAAATCACATTCAATGTTGAATATATCTAACGTGATATCATTCCCATAAATTCTCATCACAACACTACATTTTTATAGTGTTATGTATTTAAGTAACTAAATTTAGCACCCTCCATTTAACTGATTATCTAAAATTCATTAGAACCTTGGTAGGATATTATGAATATTTATTGGCTTCTAATCATTTAATTTACTTCATCAAATTTATATTCACATTTGTAGATTCAGCTATATATGACATGATTAGATAATGATCTGTGGTTAATGACAAATATATGGAAATAATTAAAATATATTGTATATCATCATTTGAAATCCTCATATTTGGTGTCCCTATACGATGATTTATATAAGTATTATATGTATACACATCTTATATGGAGAGTGTTCATGAAAATAAATATAATAGATATATTAAATTTATTTTAAATGTCATCATGTATGCAAAAATTATTTTATTCTTTTAATAATTAATTTTATATATATTATCTTTCATATCTATTTTTGATTGATATATATATATATATATATTATTATTTATGTATGTTTGTTCATATATTATAATAAATAATTTCTATAATCGTGATACATGAGAGATTAATGAGGATAATTTATCAACAAAACTATCCCTATACATTGTAAAACTCAAAAAATAGCACCACGAAAAAAATAGACATATCAAATAAAATAACTGAAATAATGGAAAATATTCTTCAACAATAGTGATATGAAATATTAAGGAAATAAAAGACAATAAATTAGAATGAATATTAGTTGTACGTTTTCTTGAAATGAAAAATAATATAATTTTAGAATGTGTAAGTAATATTGACTGTTTCAATGAATATATCATTTTTATGTAAATTATTTAATGAAATCTTGATACCATTATTACATGAATTCAAAAATTTTAATAGCACCAAATTAATAATTTTTTTTATCTTGATAGTAATACAATTTAGATAAGATAATCATTCTTTAAGAAGTGAGATTTTATTAAATTATGATATGTACTTAGGCATACAAATATATGTTTATTTTTAAAATAGTTTTGGATTCATCATGACTAATAATATTTTTATATATATTTCATCTCATATTATCCACAATCCAGTTGACAATTTTAGACTTTGGGACTAAAAAAATATTTAAAAAAAGATTTTAATTGTTATCCATAATATCTTCCATAATTTTACATGATTGACTAAATAAAATTTTAATTTATTTACTTGAAATATTATGTGAATTATGGGATTTAATGATTCTTTTTGGTGAAATAAATAATTAAAAAAATTAAAAAAAATAAACTAGAATTTTATATCCTTTTATCTAAAAATTAATTTTATGAATTTAAATATACTTTTTTTGAGTATGTACAATAAATTTTTTTTTGAATCCATTCTATCTGAATCAATGGTTTATATAGTAATATGCATTTCATCAAATAGTATTAAAGTTTATATATCCGAATATACATATATAATTAAAAAGAAAAAACATAAATAGACTTCTTATATAATAATATGATAAAAATAAATTTAATTTTTATTAATTAATTATGAATAATAATTTAATTTTTTCTCTATTTATGAATTTAGCACATTTATAAAATGATTATTTCATTATATGATCATTAATGAATTTAATATTTTCACTAATTTTGAGTACGTAGATAAATGTAGAATTCGATTTTTCATTTCGTGGGGTAATATATGTTTCAAACATGCATTTAATAATAAAATATATATATATATATATATATCAAAATTAATATGTTAGATATTATTATAAAATGAACTATTGTAAAATAAAAAATCTAATTTGGAAAATCATTGGGGAACTGATACTATTTTCATATTTAGAGACATCATCCAACACTTCAATCAAAATCATGTCCATTATCTATATCTGATAAATTTAAGTATCAAACCACATCATTTATGTTCTCTAGGTATCCATTAACATCTTTAAATATGTCTCATGTTTTAATAAAAAATTTATTATTGATAAAATTACATTTCATTATTTTACTATATTGTATCTCTTTAAGAAATTAATGATAATGGATACTATACATGACAAATTTGTTTGTGTCTATTTTTCATTTTAAATTATAATCCATTTCATATTGCATAAAATGATAGTTATGGAATAATGATATATGGTTTGTATTTAAAAAAAAAATTTATAAATTGGTATTACCAAAAATTTGATTAAAACATCAGCAACTACCATAGTAATTTCGATGCATTATGGAAAATCATAATTATTTTCCAAATAATTAAAATATTATACCACTGATGAACACATGATAGTAGATGATGTTTTAAATCGAATCATACGATATTATAAAAATGATCAGATCAAACTAGATACTGATTAGGGATACCTACAGAAAAATATTATTTATTTTCACTATATGAAAAATATATGTTCACTAAATATAAATTATTTTCTTAAAATAAATTAAAATAATAATAATAATAATTACCTCATGTATTATTTTGGGTATTTTTTATTGAATGTGTATTAATTTTTAATTTATGGTGTCATATAATTTAGAAAATTCTTACATCAATGATATGATTTCTATAGATTGGTGATTTCTCATTTATTCTGTACTTCGCCTTTTAAATGGAAAACACCAACTGATGAAGAAGATTATTTTTTTAATTTTTTAATGATAATGTCCAAAGCAATATAATTTTCTAGATCGTCATTATTTCCAAATTATAAAGACAATAAATCTATAAAATTGATGTTATTTTCATTATAAATATCATATTTTATATAGTGTAGTAAAATGGATTGAAAATATTAGTTCATCTATGTAGTTTTAAATAAAAATTATTTCAATATTAAAAAAAACTATAGATGACATAGAATATGATATGTGATCACCTCAACATAGATATCGTTATTTTATCTTTCATTATTTGTTTATTATTTGATGAATAATCCATAGTATGGAATAATACAACTTTATATTATTTATTTATTCATTCTTGTTTTGAAATATAAAACAATACTTGTAAATATTAAATTTTATTTAATATTAAATAACTTATAAAAAATATAGTAGATTTTCTACATTATAAATGAATCATTAATCATATATATCCTAAACACCCTTCTATACTCGTGTAAAAAATGAAGGCCTTCAGGTCATTGGATGGATGGACTAATACTTGATTTTGTGTTAATAGTCATTGAATACAAAAATTCTAAAGGCTAATAATTGTTTATATGAATCCATCACAAAAATCAATATAATCCATTGAAGTATTGATTCAACAAAATATAATTCACAACAGGTGGAATTAGAAAATCCCAATCATTTAATTGAATGATATAGCTAATAGAATTAGAAAGATGAATTCTAGAATTTTATCAAGAGATATTAATGTATTGGATTATAAAGAAATATTTAAATGAAGATATTACACATCAGATGACCCAAAATAATGTATTTTATGATGGTAGTCAACCTCTAATAATATATATAATGCATCATATCAATGAAACTAATAATGTATGTTCATATTAGTAAAACAAGTAAAATTATTATGATTATAAATTACATTAACATGTTCCATTATATATTATTTAACAATAGAATATTTTATATTCCTATTTAAATTTACAATGGTGAAATATTTCCAGGGAGCTGCACCTAAAAAACTAATAAAATTTAGTCTTTTATACCAAAAATATGGATTTATTCATTATATTTGAACTATTATTTTTTATCTAATTAACCATTTGTTTGTTCATTTTTTTCTTCAATAATCGGTTTTTTTATTTTATATACACACTATTTCTGTATATTTATTTCTCATCAATTCTATAACCAATATCATCACTCTTAGAAAACGAAATTTACCATTGAAATTAAAAAATTAAATATAACATTTTTTAAATAAAAAATGTAATAACATATTAAATTAGAGGTAACATATATATATTTAGAAAAACAATATTAAATATACTAGGTTTTACATAATTATTAATCCCAAATCTATAATTCTGGGTATGGATTTGTTTCCAAATTATTTGAAATTCAAAACATTATTTCGAAAACATAGAAAATATATTTTTAAATTGTGAAAACATATAGATGATATTATTATTTTTTAATGAAATTTATGAAATAAAAAATAAATTTATAAAATAAATAATTCTAAAATTTAACAAATAAAAAAATTTAATAAATTAAAAAAAGAATATGATACATTTCAATAAAAAAAATTTACCCTAGTAATTTTATAAATAATAAAAAATTACTTTTCATTATTTTCCATATATATTTTTTATCATTGTCACCAAAACCATTCACATAATTATTTCACAAATTTTCCCCTGTTCGAAATTTAAATTCATTCATTTCGATAACAACTTATATCGAATTATAAATTGTATAATTATTTATTTTATAAAATAAAATAAAAACAAGGACCCTTTATTTTATAAATCATTAAATCCACAATCATATAAATTTAATAAAAATATAATTATAAAATTAAATATAGTGGTATGAAGAACCTTGATATGTTGGTGTGCATATTATGAAAAAATTAAGGGCTTATTTTAATAATATTATTTATTACTATATACACATATAAGTCCCAATTAATTAATTAGAAATAAATGGTTATTTTTGTCTCATTAGAATGTGAAAATAGGATAATATTAATTGTAAATATATATAATATTTCATAGATTAATTATTTATAAACACCATTTAAGTACTTTTTACACTATGTAAATTATTTCACATTACGATTGTAATTATTTTTTTATGTGCATAATTTCTTGTTACATATTTGATCACATCCTAAAATAAATTATTATATTGATTTTATTTTAATATTTTAATATCAGGTCCCCCAATGCTATAAGGAACAACTCATGTTTTTATAGCACTATAATATTCACATTTGAAGACCCCCAAAGTTAGCTAGGAGCCAACAACATTTTGGGAAAAGTAAACTGCACAGAAGCCCAATAAAGAGAGAGTCACGGCCACGAGAAAAGCCCAATAATTCTACAAATTGATGTGAAGATATTGGAAATCAAGGTGAACATTTCATAATATTGTGACAAATTTTAATTCAATGATTTTAATTGAGTTTCATGCGAACCAAGTTGGAGAATTATTTTTTGGATTGATTCTGTGGCCCAAAAAATAGCCCACCATTTCATTATTGTATCACAAAAGATAATTATATTTGGGACGAATGCTTACATGTGGTTCAGAGACTTCAGGGGGTCCATTTAATTCTTCTATGGACCACTCAAATTTGGCTATCTTGAAGTAGATTTTTATGCGTCAGTTTGGTAAATGCAACCTAGCTTCCACTTCACATCAATTACGGAATGAAAACCGACCACCCCTGGTGAGATCTCCCAGATTCTATGGTTATAGTCATTGATATAGGGTTCTCCTGATTGGTTTCTCAATATATTTTTGTATATTTTGATACTACAATGTACTTTTGATAGTTTATGTTTTAGGGAACCCTTCAATGAGACTTCATAATGAAGTTGAGGCTGCATTCAACCTCTTAATCATCCTCTCAATGACAATGGCTGTTCCTTTTGGTGAGCTCAAGTAAGAACCCCACTAAGTGGTACAAAAATATTGTAGGTGTCACTTACATCATCTCAACAACTCAAAACTAACTAGATTGTCGATGTGTATTCCTAAACATCATGTCTTTAAATATGAATGTTAAGATTTTAATTGTACCATTCATATGATACTAATGAACCAATGTGTTCATAACTTATCACTGGAGTCACTATTATATAAAGAATGTCTTAATCTTTTATGATGGGTCATCATTAACATTCGACGATTCATATTTAAATTCCAATTATTATTCCATTAATTTGGATTTTAGGTGTTTTTTATTTAGTCATCAAACTATCAACAAACACAAATAAGAACCCCATAAATGAAACCCCATGAACAAGAGATATATTTAATCATTCACATTCCAAGTAAAAGGATTCATGTTGAGCACACAGTTTATTTATACATGCAATACGTAAAACATTGAATGATGTTTATTTAGAAAATCTATAATAATTGAATGATTCATGTCGAGTGCACTATTTATGTAATTAATGAGAATATTAAATAAAGTATCCGAACATTTAGTTGCGATATTCATTCACATTAGCATGATATATGCATGGTTATCCATTTTTGTTTTGAGAGGATACTCCAACATACCCACATGTCATTGATGGTCCATCATAGATTTATCCACTAACCTATAATCCAATGCCAGACTGTTACATGGGTGTCTTTCTATTAATTTATAAGTGTGTGTATTTTTTGTGAAGGTGGTAGATCGATCCCATCATACCTTTTTGATGAATTTATTTCTTAGTATTAGATGTTAATAAATATTTATGACATTTTAATTAATCTTCACCAATCCCAATTACAGTAATAGGTAACCACATGCTAACAGTTGGACATTAAAATCCATGGACATGAAAATTTATTTGAACCATAATTTATCCAAAATTATCCATTATATATTTGTGATTCTTAATTTCTCAGGAATATGTTTTAAATCCACATAGTTGGGTGAAATGGATTTTGACTGATCTTAGGGAGGTGGTTGATATTTATGGTTTTGGATTTAGTATATTCAAAAAGGGATTCCTACATGTCATTGTGAACAGAATTATAAGCCATGTAGTTTAGTGTAAAATAATTGTACACAACATAACATTTATGTCCATGTCACAAAGACCAATCCATGATGTTAAATGTTTTTAGTTGTTAATGAGAAGGTAAAATAATTCTAGAAAATATTAGCATGAGACTTTTGAATTCTCACCCATATTTGGATGACCTAAATGGGAAAATCATTAATTGATGTTGGATTTGATGACTACATAAGGAGAATATGTATCCCTTGGTGGTGTATGGTTCATTGGGAATATAAACCAATGATAAATATATGATTACACCAAGATAGAATATGGATCTCTATATGGGAGGTATAATTTCATTAGTATTATAATCTGATTAGGGGATATCCGAACCTGTAGATAATTATTCCATGTGTGGAATTATTTGAAAGGTTTCATGTGGAATATATAACTATACTTTTTTATATTAAAAGTTTATTATATTGGGTTTGAACATTTGAGATGATTCTATTGCATCCTTCTTCATATGAATCAGATCCTACGTATTTTGAGGTGCACAATTTGTGGTATTATAATAGAACCATACTCTTCCGTTTTATGTCAAGTGAAAAGGATGTTGTCATGCAGTTTTACAACATGCGAATAAAATTATGTCTACAAAGATAACTGTTATTATAAGGGGATCATGGTGTTAATGGTGAGATGATAGAAGGCTAACTAGGTATTATTCATATGGGAAATCATGGAAAATATATATTAGGGATTACATATAGTGGAACACCCAGATTAGAAGAATGTTGATTGTTCAAACAAATTGATAAACATATATATCTAAGCCTACGTGATTCATTCTATGTGTGATAAATAATAAATAACAAAATATCACACATTATATAAGAACTCATATTTATATTTAAATTATTATTGTACACTAAGGGGTGTTTTTGACTGATTGGTTTTGCCTCTCTAATGCAATAAGGTATCGTATACTTGACTCTTAGAAAGTTGTTTTTTTTTCAAATTAGATGAGCTAGATATTGAAAATAAAACACTATGAATATTTTCATAGATTTTGGAATATCATGACTATGATGTTATGATGTGGATTTTATGATCATGAATTTTAAATGTGCAATTTGTGAATGGAGATACAATAAAGAGTTATTTATTTGTTACATATTATGATACCCTATGAATTATGTGTCATTGATAATATGGAAATTGTAATGGTTGCATTATTCAACTAGAAATTTTACCCTATCATTTGTATTGGTGTGGCCATGTTGGGTGAATTTAAAGATGGATAAAACATCTGAAATTTAGAGAATTCATCACATAATTAACTCATGATATTAACATTGAAAGTCATAAAAAATCATGAGCTATAGTAATGTATGAACGGGTAATTATAATCTCAAAAGACACATACATCACAAAGTATAATATTCTATGTAATGTGGGTGAAACTAAAAAAGATGACATTTAGGGGTGCTTTGTGAAACACCCTTTTGATGGATATTCCAAATATGACTCATAATGAATTTCCCTGGAGAACTAATTAACCTAACCATATAGTGAAGGATATATGAAAATGGAATTATGTAGATCATCTTCCATGAAATACATTAATGGGGTCCCTTCATGAGTGACCTCTATGAATAATGTGATTTGTGAAGGAAATATTACATTTCATGGCTTATAGAAGTCCTTATATATGTTTACCCTTGATTCCCAAAATAATAAAAAGTCCTCTCTAATAATTTTATATTCATTTAATTTGGTTTATATCAATATTCCAATTCCTTTATCTTATTCTCTCTCCTTTATTTATACACAGAGACTGAATCCAGTGCCTAAAGGTTGATTCTGAGAGCATCTTTACTTAAATGAGCATCCATATATTGATATATGAATTGAAAATTTTCATCACCTATGAGACACAAATGGTGTGATTGGAGATACATGGTTGTATATGATTTCTTCAATTTAACAAAAATTATTTTCTAATTCTATATGTCAGAATATTACACCACCTATTTAAAAAATAAATTGTACCTTGATTTTTGTGTGTGAGATAATTTTTTGGGAGAGATATTAATTCAAAAATCATGCATTTTTTCCAAAGTTGGATTGCTCTCTAAGATAGTATCCATTGAAAAACATTAAAATAAGAAATCATATATTCATGGAATAAAACGATTCCTTTGAATGCGAAATAAAATATCCAAGTTGGTGTAAAAGAAACAGACGAACACATTGGAGTATTTATTATTGTTGAAATCAATGAGTAAATGGAATGTATCGATTAGATGCATTGAAGGCATTGATAAACATTATGAATTATTGATATTACAAGAAGTACGGACTCAGAGTAATAAATTATTAAATATTTTTTGTCATCATTCCTTTACATATTTTGATTAAATCAGGATGGATTTCGGGGTCATTTCCATTTCTTGAGAGTCATAATGGAATTTTCATGACTAAACATTCACCATAACGATATAATATTTATTTATCATATCCTAAATTCTGTTAAAATATAAAATAATTCACTTTGTAATTTATAATAATGACATTAATGTACATGGGATTGATCGTTATAAATATAATACTTGTCTACTGATATGAATTATTTTTAAATTTCCTCTAAATTCACTTATTAAAAAATAAATGTATTACTGTATATATAATAATTTCATCGTTAATAAAACGTATAAATGGTATTTTTAAATTGTCAATTCATGTAAATTATTATTTTTAATAAAATAAATGAAAAATATATTCAATTAACTTATATAATAATTGGTTTTTTATTTGATTAAAACATTATTTTTCATAATCATATGATTTTTTTGATTTTTTTAATTTTTTAGAACACACCACATAATGAAACCATGAATCCCAACTTGTGATGAGGGAACAACGTTGATATATTTAGAATAGTGAACGTGGAATATGAATTCTTTGAATATCATTTTGTTTCATTATAATTATTATTTTCATTGTAAATATAATCATTTAAGTGGAATACAAATGATATGTAACCACTTACCACTCAACTAGATTGAAAGTGGTTATAATGTGAAAAAATTTCATATTTAATTAGGGAATAATTTTTTTAAATAATAATATTTAATATTATTTGAGAAATAAATGTATTTTTATTTAAATATCATATTAGAGGAAAAAGACAGTATGTAATTTAATTAATGAGATTTACATTTAAAAAAATCTAAATAGTAACATTACGTGTATATAAAAAATTCGAAGACAATTTAAATAAAATTAAATTAATGGTTAGATATTCATTATGTGGGAATAAAGAAAATCATAGAACCTATAGAAAAATAATCCCCGAAATTTCATAATCCAAAGCTAAAAAATTACATGTAAGTGGAAAAGTAATTATTTTATTAATTTCATGTCACAATTTAGCATCCCAAGTGGTTATCTTATGACATTAGGATACAAATTTTAATTAAAGACGTCATGGTTTAATATGTCTTCATTTTCATGTGATGGTAAAAAATTTCGTTGTAATGAAAATACAATCCATTTTCCTAAACAGGTTTTAAAGCATAGTTAAAATATTGTCTTATTTATTTATATATTTCTAATGTATATTTATTTATCTAATAAAAGTATAGGTATTTAATACTATATTTTATGAAAATTGATTGAACTTGGGATACATTTCCCATATTATTTAATTGAGACCAGAATTAAATAAATCATTCAATTTTCAATTGAGATCTTAATGTGTGTTTTTATAGATGAAATTACATTATTGATAATTACCTGACAAATATTAAATATTTATATGAAAACATACTACAGAAAGGTGGCTGCGTTTTTGGGAATTACATCACCACTGAAAATATTGATAATTTTATTTATTTATTTATACATTAAATTAATATTAGAGTTTTAATGCCAAAATCTATTTTAAAGGAATATGTATAAGTTATAGTGGGGAAACATTTTCACTTCATCGTATATGACAGTCAGAATATAAACAAAATTATACATTATATAACATGGAATATGATCATGATTAAGTTTACAAACATAAGATATATCTTTTCAATATGAACCTACTAGACAGATAGAACTCTTTGTGGGGGTTGAGTCTATGGTCTCATTTCATAAATTATTCTTTTTAGTGTTAATTAATTAAAAATTTAGGTTCCCATACCACTTAATATACTATTTCAACTTCACCATGATATATGGGAAGGTAGGGTAGCACATAATTATTTAAATGGTTTAGGATAATATACCTATATTTATCATGATTTTTTAGTCTCCAAAATTATAAATACCCCACTATATATATAATTGGTTATAACTATAGACCATTATATTCTGAACAATATATAACAACACTATGTTCGCTCACCTCATTCACATAAGAATGTCTTTCTGAATCACATTTCTGGAGATTAATTTTGATATAGAAAATATTTAACGTTATATCAAAATTTTTTATAAAAATATAATTAAAAAAATACCATCGTCCCTGAATATTCTAGATCAACATATCAGATTATATATAAATCCATGTTTATATATCCTGGGATCATCAAAATATTATCATCTAGATTAATAAAAAATATACGTAGTCACACAACCTATCTTATATTAATTATTATAATAATTGACAACATATTATCTCCTTCATCAATGACTTTTGACATCAGAAATTTAATTTTATCTTTAATATAATGATTTATCAACAAAACAATTCTTCATAATTCACACAGAATTTATTTTTGAGTTATCTTTTATTCCCTTTATCACCTCTTAATTCTTCTCAAATGACGACAGTTTTTTAAATTACCAAATTGTAACTTGAATAATATATTAAAAATGGAATTATGGAAACTTCTCAATCATATACATTAACAGTGATATCGTCTCATTTAACATGATTAGTGGCATACCTCATTTATTAATATCATTCAGACTTATTTTAATCTTAGAAAATATTATTTTTTAAATTTCCCAATTTCACAAGAAAATTTGTAATGTGATATTTTCAATCTCAACAAAAATTATCAAAAAATCCAAAAATATATTTTTGGACAAATTTATTTTTAAAAATATTAGTACACAAGTGCCTTATTCAATGTGATAGTACACATGTATTGTAACACATGTTGCAGCTTCCAACATCTTCCTTGGTTGATAATCCTTCAATTGTGTCTTGGATCATGAATCACCTTAAAATTATGATGTATAAAACATTAAATAGATAAAAATATCCTATTAAAATTCATATTTATTTACAAAATAAATTCTATAATTAATTTCCACAATTCCTTTAGGTGAATCATATTTGCGGGCCCCCTTATGTGATGAAATCATTAAACTGATCATTAACTTATGAATCCCCTTAATAAGACCACTCTATAATGTATACCTTTATATACTTACTCTAGATATGGATCCCCTTATATATAGACTTACATTGTGCACCTCTCGATAATAAATTTAGGTTATGGATTACATTAATTGAGATTCATATATGAAAATATGTTTATGTGGATTCTAGGATTATAAATATTTCCAATTTATTCCCTAAATAAAATTATATATTCAAAATGACCCATTGGACCACCTCCAACCATCTCAAAAGAACATGGATTTCAATATATAATCAGATCGACACATTCTATAAATTAACTGAATAATTCAGTAATTTTTATCCTTTTTTTAATTATCTTAACAGTCATAATCAATTACCTTCTTCAAAATGACATCCAAATCCGGTTATTCAATCCCCCTGTTTCCTAACCTCCATAAATAGTAATTCAAATCTATTGATGATAATTTAGCTTAAAAATCAATTTTATATGGAATTGATTAATGACACATCAATCATCACTTGTAAATGATACTTTTCTTGAACCTATCTAGGTAATTACATCAAGAATAAATCTTCAAATGATTTTTCCATATAACATCGGAATACCTGTAGCACCTCTCAAAAAATCATACAACATATATTTTCATCTTATTCATAAAAAATTATTCCTAATTAAAAGTAAATATAACTCTATCTAATGGGAGAGACAAGCCATTTCAGTGATAAAAGACATAAAACCATAAAATAGAATAAAAATTTACATAATTAATTAAATATATATTAATTGTTTTTCATAAATGTTGACTCGAATTAAATTTATTATTTTGTAAAATGTTTAGGTATTGGTTCGATAATAAATTGACATTTGAAATGGGTTATAATCTACTTTTCTGTATATGATGGTCAAATAATAATTCAATGTAGTGGAATTAATCATTTAGTAAATTAAATATATATATATATATATAATTATATTAACACCAGGAATGATAAAATATCACGATTTTTTTAAATTCATCTAATTCGTGAATATGATTAGATGGTGTTCTACATGATATTATTAAATTTTATATAGGTTGGTATAGCCAAAAATTATCAATTATATTAGGTTTAAGCGGTCTATTATATTTCATCATGGGTTGTCGAATCCTCAGAGACCTAAGAAAAAAACAATAGACATGTAAATTCTATGGACTATTTTTGGCTATGAAGTGGACACCATAGGATTACTTTACTTAGGTTTATGTTAACACCATGAGACTTAAGTGAATTCAATTTAAAATAATGAGTTGATCCTAGGTTATCACTTGGGGTGGATTTGTTGAATTTTTTTTAACAGTTTCAATTTCTGATATTCGAGATAAGTTTATTCAAGAAGGTAAAACAACTTCAACACATACTGGCTTAATACCATCACACCATAATACTAGTCACTTTTAAACTTGGAGGATCAAATTTATGTGTACTCTAAAGAAATGATTTGAATTAGATCTTGATGTATATATCCTTAAAATTCAATAAGGATTAATATGATTTAAAATTAACAAACAAATATATCAATTAATAGAATTTATTAACAATTAATGGGGTAATAAATTTCATCAAATCATCCCCTTTTCTACTCCCTTGGATTAACCCATAAGCGGGTTAGTCCTCCATAGATGATATGGTTTCATTGTAAGCCGAGAGTAGACTCATGAGGGAAGATGATATCTCTACTGATCAGGGGCCGAGGCATATTTTGGAGGGCACTGGGTCTCCTTTGATAGAGAAGGTCGGGGAATGAAGGGAGATGATTGGAGGAGGAAAGGAAAACACGAGTCATTTCAATCATTCATTCAGTGAAATTGTTCAATGTGGGACTCAGAAAATGTATGCTGGCGGAAAATCATTATCTGCAACGCTTGGATGGAGGCCAAGGAAGGATTAATCCTATCTTCTACAGCCGATGCAGACAAGGTCTACCTCCAAGCGGAATGATGGAGTGGTTCTTGTAGTCAAGAAGGGCAGCGGAGTTAAGAATTCACCCCCAGATATGTGTGTTCTTTATAATCCTAGGAATCGAGTACAATGTTCAGGTTTTTGGAGACATCCAGAGTGGGAATAGGCCACTCGGGAGGAAGAATCCTCCTTAGGATGCGGGGAAGACTATAGTTAATATGATATGTAACTCTTTGTTTTCCTATTGTTGTTTTTGCTTGTTTATCTTTGTTTTTTGTTGTATTTGGGGCACCGAGCACCTTAAACCGGCTTTATGAAATGAAAAAAATGATTTTCCGACATGAGGGACGAATTTAAAAAGGAAAAAAAGACAATGAAATAATGATCACCCAACTGTTGTGTGATAATTTCACAAGGTTATCTGTGACTAAATTCACACCGTGGGCCTATGGTATCAACGTTATATGAATAAGAATAGAATAAAAGGGGAATAAGAACTATTATTTAGAATCTATGATGAATTAGAACAACTTACATGTGATAAACAAACTTCAGACAACAAAATTGGAAGATAACATTACAATGAAAGAAAGCATCCAAGATGATTTAATCCACCAACAGCACTGCCTTAAATTGTCATTTGGGGAGCCTGGGTCGAGCTCCAATAGATATAGTCATCATACATGAGTATGGTATGCGTAGGATGGTGGAAGATTTTGGAACCAAAACCTTCCACTATTGATATGAAGTTGAAGCCATTATGCATTTATATAATATACACCTCTAAATGGCCTTCTACATTGCCGAATTAGTGTTGGAAATAGAAAAAGTAAATAGAACTCCAAAAGATATCTAACTGCATTTAAATGTTCTGCTAATATTGAATTTTTTTCTGAATGATTATCGAAATGGTAGACTACTTTTCTAGGCCGCAGAATCTGGGCTTGAATTGTATCTCCAACTTGGGTGGCATGAAACTCTATTTAAAACTACAAATTATATCTTGTAACCAGTTGATGACATGTTCTATTTGATTTCCCCTAACTTCAGTTCAATTTGAAGAATTATTGGGCTTGTATCTTGGCTGCTAGTGGCTCTTAATTAGGCTTCATTACAGATTACATTGCCCAGAATGTTGTTGGTCCCAGGTCAACTTTGGTGGTCCACTAATTTGAATATTCTAGTGATCTAGAAACAGGAGTCGTTACATATAGAATGGGAGACAATAAAATTAAATATGAAATTAAAATCAAGAGAATTTGTATTTAATGATTTGTTCAAATACGTACCATGTAATATTGCACATTAACATATAATTACATTCATAATGTGAAATAATATTCAATGTGTAAAATGCAATAAAATGGTGTTTATGAATAAGTAATCAAAAGAATATTTTAAGTATTAACAATGAATATAAACCTTTTTAGGTGGCTAATCCCACCCCCAACAATAATTTTTCTAGTCTCAAGCTAAATGTAACACAAAAATATAAAATTCGAATTCCATATAAAAAATATTTTAATACACAATTATCACCAAGAACCCTTATACCAAACAATTATGAAACCCATCAAAATATTCTCATAAAATATAGTTTCATATGATGTTCACAATCCCAACACCTTTTTTTCAAATTCAGCACTATATTACATCAAATACCAATTACGCATGAGGATGTGTCGTGTATCACAATAGGCATGGGGGGTTCATCTTTATTCATTCAAGGGAGAAATGATGGAAATACTAGGTGGAATCACATTTCTATATTAAGAAGAGTTTTTCATTTTTTCCAATATTTCCTACGTAATTGAAATTTCACTCAAAAGTGTGAATCCATGTAGAATGACACTGTCGATGACTCCCAGTCTCAAAGAACTTATGGCACCAAGTGAATCCCACATACTCAGGAATAATTTTGAGTTAACTCAGTTGAAAACAAAGTCAAATTACCAAAAATATGGATGAAATTACTTAATATAGGCCAGACAACTATGGAGTAATGATCCCCAAGTGTCAAATTCCACACATTAAGTCATTTCATTGCTCTATCAACAATTTATTATATTATTATTTAAAAAAAATGATTTATTTTTATTGAATACTCGTATTAAAAGTGATTTAATCACCAATCCTATACTATTTTTAGGGGACAACATGAACCCAAAAAAATACCCCACAATCCATATGATGTGAGTTGTGATTTTTTTTATTTAGTTGAAAATATAAACGATAAAATATCACAACAGAGACACAATTTCCAAAATCTATACTCATTAAATTATATATGGATTAAAATTAGTATCATGGAATGCTGAATTATTTGAAAATTAATTACAATGTTTTCAATGTGTATTATAATGTTCAAGGTTAAATGAACTTTTCCTTCCATTAATGCACACTATGTTTTTCGAATAATATTTTTTCATATACTTTTTTTCATCTCCCCAGAACATAAAATAACACTATCAACAGTGTTCAATTAAAAGAAAATTTAGATGGAGGTGGAACTAGAAGATATGCGTTCTGAATGAAATTTGAATAAAAAAATTAAACAAAGCCACCTAGTTTTTGAGAAGAATTTCATGTCTCTCTAGATTATTCCGGTGATCTCCATGCTACTCATGAACTCCCTTTGGAAGATGGTAGAATATTTTGGATGTTCTGGATATTTTTGACTTCCCTATAAAATTATTTGACCAGAAAACCATCTGATACTCACTGTGAAACTAAATTAACAACTATGGAGTCCCCAAGTGGTTACCGAAATTAAAAACTGAAAAAGAAAAATAAACATACCTATTTATTTTGGCATACCAAAGACCGATACATGTATCTCAGAAAAAATTAATATATATATATATATTAGTAAATTATAAATATATATAAAATATATATATATAAGAACGAATCACTATAAGCCGTAGGTTAGTGGTAAGCACGTCTCACTCTCTCCCTTCAGTCCCACATTCGAGTCCTCGCAGCTTCACCGGTTGTGATGGGGTTTGACCCACAACCTCCGATATGTCCAATTAAATATTTTTTTAATTTTTTATTTTTTTTGTATTTTTATTTTAAACAAAAAATGAAAAAAATACTAAAAAATATATATTAAAGATACATTGTCTTGTTTTAAATTTTTTGGTTGAGGTATTAATCATTGATTACACCATGTACCAGTTATGAATATAGTCCTCCTCCTTCGTACCAATCCATAATCATAATAGAAAAATAGGTCAACAGACTATGGTACTATCATATTTAGAGTTAGATATAATATTTTTAAATATAACACATATTTATTAATTCTATTTTAAAAACATATATGATGAACTATGATGAGACACATGAAAACCATGGGTTACCTCCCATGTAGAACTTTTCTTTAATGTCGTTAGTCCTACATGGATCCCCCCAATATAGCCAATACCAACATTTGTAATCTTATGGACCCCTAATTTATATACTTCTACTAGATTAATATTGATTCTTTGCTTATAATTTTATTCATGTAAAAAAAAATATTCTACAATGAGTATCAAAGTCTTAGTAATATGAGAAATGTTAGATCTGGTTTCCTCTATAGTCTTGCATAAGACATCATTGATCATTCCAACACTTTTTTACATGAATATGAATTAAAACTGAATGGTCATGGTTATACCATATGAATGTACAATTGAGTGTGTAAGTATGAATAATAATTTTGATACCGGTTTGGGTAGGACATTCAGACACCGGTGGAGATTTTGAATCCAAATAAGTTCCATTTTCCATGTTTCTCAGTAGAATCGGTTCCTTTGGAACAAAAAATTAATCAATGAAATTGGGAATATTATGGATATGAATGGGTATGGACTCAATGTTATTTATTTATTTCAGTGGTTTATTGATTAGGTTTTTTGAAAAATCATCAATAGAGTTATACTTAGGAGACTCAATCCTTAATTAAAAATTCTCATATTTTTAATCCAACAAAAAAATTTCATCTTGATTTAAAGGCTCTTCTACAATTTCTTTATATTATTAAACTATCTAAAATCCAAAGGATGGTTCTTCAATAAATTCATTAGAGTATTTTGGGAAAAATATTCTTCTATCAATGATGGGGAACAAATAACATGTGTGGGAATGAGTTTCATAGCCGTCTCAATGATTTATACTTCTAATCTCAATGGGGAAGCCTCAAAATTAGTTTTCTCCATTTATTGATACAATGTTTCAAGTAAAGGATGTTTATCGGGATGGATATGGGAATGATTCAAATCGTCTATTATAGGTGGATAATTATGTTGTTGGAATTGCACATGAGGTTGTTCATATTGGCTTTGTGGGGATTGAAACTCATTATATGTTGGAATGTTTTGTGGATCACATGAGTTAAAAAAAATTGGTTCATTATTTCATTGATTATCCCACTAGTGGAAATTATTATGGTTAATGTACATCACACATGGATTTTGGTGATCAAATTATGGATCAGTTATCTATGTTGGTATTTGATCAAAATTTCCTTCCATAGAAGTGAGGGAGTGAAAAACGGGATGTGGGAAGAAAAAAAGGATGCTAGTGTTTATGATAACATAAATATTTCCACAATAACCATGAAAAAATTTTATCTCACCCAAATTTTCCCATGATATCTAGTTTTAGCGGTCACTTGTAGTTTAGCATGGGTTGTTGAATCCTCTAATACCTAAGAAAAAATCTATAGACACGTACATTATATGGATTTTTTTGATATAAAGTGGAAAACATGTGATTATTTTAAATGGGTTTTAAGTGAACTCTAAGAGACTTATATGAACACAATTTAATATAATTATTTGATCCTATGCTACAACTTGGGTAGGATTTGAGGAAATTATTTTTTAATAGTTTCAATTTCTTATATTCGATATGTCTTTATTCATGAAGACCAAAAAACGTCATCAATTACTAGTTTAATACAAAAACATTATAATAATAATCACCAATTCACATTGAGGTTCAAATTTATGTGCACTCCAAATTAAATGTTTGTGTTATCTCTTGATGTATGTGGCCATAAGGTTAAGCATGGACGAAGAAGTTTTAAAATCATCAAAAAAATCTCAATTAAAATAACTGATTAGACATTATTTGGGAAATATATAATATCCAATACTACCTCTATATACTCCATTGGATCATCCAATTAGTTGATATCCCTAAATTTATGATATGGGTTCTAAAAAAGGAGGATATAGATTGATGAGGGAAGAATTGAAGATGTAAAAAAGACAATGAAATAACTATCATTACCCTATTTTGTGATAATTTCACAAGGATTGGTGTGAATAAATTTTGACATTGAGATAGTGGTATCATCATGATATTAATTATAATTTAATAAGAGGGGAAGAAGAACTTTTATTAAGAAAATAAGTTGAATTAGAACAACATACACATGAATGAAAAATTTGAGACAACAATATTGCAGTATAACATTACAATGAATGAAAGAATCGAAGATGATTAAATATTCTGAAACCACTTCCTTATATAAGAATTTTTGGAACATTAAGTCAATACTATAATATTTAAAGTTATCCTACATGATTATGGTAAGCATATGGAGGTGGAAGCATGTGTAATATAGACATTCCGTTATTGATGTGAAGTGGAAGCTAGGTTGCATTTACCAAACTGACGCATAAAAATCTACTTCAAGATAGCCAAATTTGAGTGGTCCATAGAAGAATTAAATGGACCCCCTGAAGTCTCTGAACCACATGTAATCATTCGTCCCAAATATAATTATCTTTTGTGATACAATAATGAAATGGTGGGCTATTTTTTGGGCCACAGAATCAATCCAAAAAATAATTCTCCAACTTGGTTCGCATGAAACTCAATTAAAATCATTGAATTAAAATTTGTCACAATATTATGAAATGTTCACCTTGATTTCCAATATATTCACATCAATTTGTAGAATTATTGGGCTTTTCTCATGGCCGTGACTCTCTCTTTATTGGGCTTCTGTGCAGTTTACTTTTCCCAAAATGTTGTTGGCTCCTAGCTAACTTTGGGGGTCTTCAAATGTGAATATTATAGTGCTATAAAAACATGAGTTGTTCCTTATAGCATTGGGGGACCTGATATTAAAATATTAAAATAAAATCAATATAATAATTTATTTTAGGATGTGATCAAATATGTAACAAGAAATTATGCACATAAAAAAATAATTACAATCGTAATGTGAAATAATTTTCATAGTGTAAAAAGTACTTAAATGGTGTTTATAAATAATTAATCTATGAAATATTATATATATTTACAATTAATATTATCCTATTTCACATTCTAATGAGACAAAAATAACCATTTATTTCTAATTAATTAATTGGGACTTATATGTGTATATAGTAATAAATAATATTATTAAAATAAGCCGTTAATTGTTTCATAATTTGCACACCAACATATCAAGGTTCTTCATACAACTATATTTAATTTTATAATTATATTTTTATTAAATTTATTTGATTGTGGATTTAATGATTTATAAAATAAAGGGTCCTTGTTTTTATTTTATTTTATAAAATAAATAATTATACAATTTATAATTCGATATAAGTTGTTATCGAAATGAAGGAATTTAAATTTCGAACAGGGGAAAATTTGTGAAATAATTATGTGAATGGTTTTGGTGACAATGATAAAAAATATATATGGAAAATAATGAAAAGTAATTTTTTATTATTTATAAAATTACTAGGGTAAATTTTTTTTTATTGAAATGTATCATATTATTCTTTTAATTTATTAAATTTTTTTATTTGTTAAATTTAGAATTATTTATTTTATAAATTTATTTTTTATTTCATAAATTTCATTAAAAAATAATAATATCATCTATATGTTTTCACAATTTAAAAATATATTTTCTATGTTTTCGAAATAATGTTTTGAATTTCAAATAATTTGGAAACAAATCCATACCCAGAATTATAGATTTGGGATTAAAAATTATGTAAAACCTAGTATATTTAATATTGTTTTTCTAAATATATATATGTTACCTCTAATTTAATATGTTATTACATTTTTTATTTAAAAAATGTTATATTTAATTTTTTAATTTCAATGGTAAATTTCGTTTTCTAAGAGTGATGATATTGGTTATAGAATTGATGAGAAATAAATATACAGAAATAGTGTGTATATAAAATAAAAAAACCGATTATTGAAGAAAAAAATGAACAAACAAAGGGTTAATTGATAAAAAATAATAGTTCAAATATAATGAATAAATCCATATTTTTGGTATAAAAGACTAAATTTTATTAGTTTTTTAGGTGCAACTCCCTGGAAATTTTTCACCATTGTAAATTTAAATAGGAATATAAAATATTCTATTGTTAAATAATATATAATGGAACATGTTAATGTAATTTATAATCATAATAATTTTACTTGTTTTACTAATATGAACATACATTATTAGTTTCATTGATATGATGCATTATATATATTATTAGAGGTTGACTACCATCATAAAATACATTATTTTGGGTCATCTGATGTGTAATATCTTCATTTAAATATTTATTTATAATCCAATACATTAATATCTCTTGATAAAATTCTAGAATTCATCTTCTTAATTCTATTAGCTATATCATTCAATTAAATGATTGGGATTTTCTAATTCCACCTGTTGTGAATTATATTTTGTTGAATCAATACTTCAATGGATTATATTGATTTTTGTGATGGATTCATATAAACAATTATTAGCCTTTAGAATTTTTGTATTCAATGACTATTAACACAAAATCAAGTATTAGTCCATCCATCCAATGACCTGAAGGCCTTCATTTTTTACATGAGTATAGAAGGGTGTTTAGGATATATATGATTAATGATTCATTTATAATTTAGAAAATCTGCTATATTTTTTATAAGTTATTTAATATTAAATAAAATTTAATATTTACAAGTATTGTTTTATATTTCAAAACAAGAATGAATAAATAAATAATATAAAGTTGTATTATTCCATACTATGGATTATTCATCAAATAATAAACAAATAATGAAAGATAAAATAACGATATCTATGTTGAGGTGATCACATATCATATTCTATGTCATCTATAGTTTTTTTAATATTGAAATAATTTTTATTTAAAACTACATAGATGAACTAATATTTTTAATCCATTTTACTACACTATATAAAATATGATATTTATAATGAAAATAACATCAATTTTATAGATTTATTGTCTTTATAATTTGGAAATAATGACGATCTAGAAAATTATATTGCTTTGGACATTATCATTAAGAAATTAAAAAAATAAACTTCTTCATCAGTTGGTGTTTTCCATTTAAAAGACGAAGTACAGAATAAATGAGAAATCACCAATCTATAGAAATCATATCATTGATGTAAGAATTTTCTAAATTATATGACACCATAAATTAAAAATTAATACACATTCAATAAAAAATAACAAAAATAATACATGAGGTAATTATTATTATTATTATTTTAATTTATTTTAAGAAAATAATTTATATTTAGTGAACATATATTTTTCATATAGTGAAAACAAATAATATTTTTCTGTAGGTATCCCTAACCAGTATCTAGTTTGATCTGATCATTTTTATAATATCGTATGATTCGATTTAAAACATCATCTACTATCATGTGTTCATCAGTGGTATAATATTTTAATTATTTGGAAAATAATTATGATTTTCCATAATGCATCGATATTACTATCGTAGTTGCTGATGTTTTAATCAAATTTTTGGTAATACCAATTTATAAAATTTTTATTTTAAATACAAACCATATATCATTATTCCATAACTATCATTTTATGCAATATGAAATGGATTATAATTTAAAATGAAAAATAGACACAAACAAATTTGTCATGTATAGTATCCATTATCATTAATTTCTTAAAGAGATACAATATAGTAAAATAATGAAATGTAATTTTATCAATAATAATTTTTTTATTAAAACATGAGACATATTTAAAGATGTTAATGGATACCTAGAGAACATAAATGATGTGGTTTGATACTTAAATTTATCAGATATAGATAATGGACATGATTTTGATTGAAGTGTTGGATGATGTCTCTAAATATGAAAATAGTATCAGTTCCCCAAGGATTTTCCAAATTAGATTTTTTATTTTACAATAGTTCATTTTATAATAATATCTAACATATTAATTTTGATATATATATATATATATATTTTATTATTAAATGCATGTTTGAAACATATATTACCCCACGAAATGAAAAATCGAATTCTACATTTATCTACGTACTCAAAATTAGTGAAAATATTAAATTCATTAATGATCATATAATGAAATAATCATTTTATAAATGTGATAAATTCATAAATAGAGAAAAAATTAAATTATTATTCATAATTAATTAATAAAAATTAAATTTATTTTTATCATATTATTATATATGAAGTCTATTTATGTTTTTTCTTTTAAATTATATATGTATATTCGGATATATAAACTTTAATACTATTTGATGAAATGCATATTACTATATAAACCATTGATTCAGATAGAATGGATCCAAAAAAAAATTTATTGTACATACTCAAAAAAAGTATATTTAAATTCATAAAATTAATTTTTAGATAAAAGGATATAAAATTCTAGTTTATTTTTTTTTAATTTTTTTAATTATTTATTTCACCAAAAAGAATCATTAAATCCCATAATTCACATAATATTTCAAGTAAATAAATTAAAATTTTATTTAGTCAATCATGTAAAATTATGGAAGATATTATGGATAACAATTAAAATCTTTTTTTAAATATTTTTTTAGTCCCAAAGTCTAAAATTGTCAACTGGATTGTGGATAATATGAGATGAAATATATATAAAAATATTATTAGTCATGATGAATCCAAAACTATTTTAAAAATAAACATATATTTGTATGCCTAAGTACATATCATAATTTAATAAAATCTCACTTCTTAAAGAATGATTATCTTATATAAATTGTATTACTATCAAGATAAAAAAAATTATTAATTTGGTGCTATTAAAATTTTTGAATTCATGTAATAATGGTATCAAGATTTCATTAAATAATTTACATAAAAATGATATATTCATTGTAATAGTCAATATTAATTACACATTCTAAAATTATATTATTTTTCATTTCAAGAAAACGTACAACTAATATTCATTCTAATTTATTGTCTTTTATTTCCTTAATATTTCATATCACTATTGTTGAAGAATATTTTCCATTATTTCAGTTATTTTATTTGATATGTCTATTTTTTTCGTGGTGCTATTTTTTGAGTTTTACAATGTATAGGGATAGTTTTGTTGATAAATTATCCTCATTAATCTCTCATGTATCACGATTATAGAAATTATTTATTATAATATATGAACAAACATACATAAATAATAATATATATATATATATATATCAATCAAAAATAGATATGAAAGATAATATATATAAAATTAATTATTAAAAGAATAAAATAATTTTTGCATACATGATGACATTTAAAAGAAATTTAATATAGCTATTATATTTATTTTCATGAACACTCTCCATATAAGATGTGTATACATATAATACTTATATAAATCATCGTATAGGGACACCAAATATGAGGATTTCAAATGATGATATACAATATATTTTAATTATTTCCATATATTTGTCATTAACCACAGATCATTATCTAATCATGTCATATATAGCTGAATCTACAAATGTGAATATAAATTTGATGAAGTAAATTAAATGATTAGAGGCCAATAAATATTCATAATATCCTACCAAGGTTCTAATGAATTTTAGATAATCAGTTAAATGGAGGGTGCTAAAGTTAGTTACTTAAATACATAACACTATAAAAATGTAGTGTTGTGATGAGAATTTATGGGAATGATATCACGTTAGATATATTCAACATTGAATGTGATTTCTTATATTCCACATTCATGGTTCAATATTTTTCATATGGATTACACATTTTTTTATAAATATTAAAACCTTGTAGGTTCAGAATGATTGTAACTAATAAACGAAATCATTGAGTTTCTAATTGATCCAAGCATATAAAATTATCTATAGAATATTATCATCTCATTTTTAGATTTTATTTATCCATGTTTCAAATTAAATAACATTTATTCTGTATTTCCAAGAATGTATGTTTTTTTCATTCACAGAAACAAAGGGATTTTATTTCATGTTCGTGAAGAAATGATATATATTTAAGAGAAATATTATTTTTTATGTTATGTATCATTAAAATTGTTGATAATGTATACATTACTACATTAATGGAAATATGTTAAGAATATAAATTACATGACACATATGACACCCAATTATTGTATTTTTAATTGGTTGTGTAAACCAGAATAATTAAAAACTAATAAATTAGGATGATAATTTTGAATCATTTGAGTGAAAATCCATTGATATATGTTTTAAAAATTTATATATTAAAATTAAATCAACCCATTTTAGTGGTTAATATAAAAGAGGTGCAAATATTATTTAATTACTTCATGCATATCAATATTTTATTTTTATGTATAATCTAGAGGAGGATTCGCACACTTTATCCATTTTAAAATTACATATCAAATATGAATATTGTCATTATATTGAGATACTAATGTTGGATTCTCATACTTCATTACATATCAATTTTACGGGTCTTTACATCACTCCCACCTCAGAGCTTTACGTCCCTATAAATATACATCATAAACTAGGGAATCAAATGTGGGTACTGAGCACGCATCTGATCCTCCCCCTCCCAAGTGCTCTCCTGACGGTTCTCATGCTGCAATCTGATGCGCACAAGAGGAATCGACTGTCCACATAGGTCCCGCTCATGTAGATGCTCGATCTCCACTGGGAAATCTGTAAAAGTCGCCCCATCATCAACGTCCCACTCTCCATGGTCAATGATATGTGTCAGGTCGTGCACGTATCTCCTCAGCTGAGATACGTGGAAGACGTCGTGAACCCAGTACAGCTGAGGTGGTAGAGCCAGGCGATAGGCCACCTCGCCAATCTTGCTGAGGACCTGGAATGGTCCGATGAAGAATGGAGACAACTTTTCGCCTTGGCCAAATCTCCGTAAACCACATCGAGGTGAGACACGTAACAAGACGTGGTCGCCATCCTCAAACTCTAGTGGCATCCACCTCCTGTCAGCTAAAGACTTATGTCGGCTCTGAGATGTCCTCATCTGCTCTTGGATGACCTATACCTTCTCTGTCGTGGCCCGGACCATCTATGGTCCTACAAGTGCTGACTCCCAAGGGTCTCTCTAGCACAAAGGAGATCTGCAAGGTCATTCGTATAACGCCTCGTATGGTGCCATCCCGATGGTGGAGTGGTAGCTGTTATTGTACGCAAACTCTACCGAGGGTCGGTGGTCCTTCCAGCTGCGACCAAGGTCGAGGACACATGCGCAGATCATGTCCCCGAGATTCTGAATGGTCCTCTCCATCTGAAAATCCGTTTGAGGGTGAAAGGTTGTGCTCATACGTAGCTGCGTCTCGAACGCCTCCTGCAACCCCTTCCAAAGCTGGGAAGTAAAGGGACCATCTCGATCGGAAACGATAGATGATGGCACATCGTGAATCCATACAGTCTCTTAAACGTAGAGTCATCCAAAGCTCTCCACTGAGCCCTGCTCCCTGATGGGTAAGAAGTGATGTGACTTGGTGAGTCGATCGACAATCACCTAAATGGAGTCATGACCTATGGATGTGCCTGGAAGTCCAGTCAAGAAGTCCATAGATATCCCATCACACTTCCACTCTGGGACCTCCAAGGGCTGTACCAAGCCGGCCGGTACCTGATGCTCTGCCTTCACCTGCTGGAAGGTAAGGCATCGAGAAACGAACTCTTCCACAACCTTCTTCATGCTCGGCCACCAGTGCTATCGTCTGAGATCCTAATACATCTTCACCACTCAATGATGTACCTCTAAAGGAGAATTGTGAAACCCTCTCATCACCTCCTCTTGTAAAGAAACTGGTACCAAGGTACGTCCTCTGAAAAGGACGTTGTGCTCTACTCCAAAGGAGAAACCATCAGGTGCATGTCCTGAGGATATCTGCGCACACCGCGCCTCACAATCGGCGTCCCCACGTTGTTCCTCTCTGACCCGCTGTAGTAGTGGAGGGGTGACTGTAAGAGACTGAGGAAGGATACTCCATCTCTATCCACGAAGGATATCTGCAAAGGTGCCAGCTGCTCTGTCGATTCCTCAAGAAGATGAATTCCCGTCCTCCTGCTGAGAGCATCGGCTACTACATTCCCCTTCCCAGGAGTATAGACTATCTCAAATTCAGAGTCTTGGAGGAACTCGAGACATCGTCTTTGTCTAAGGTTCAGGGCCTTCTGAGAGAAGATATACCTGAGACTCTGATGGTCAGAAAAGACTGTAAAGCGCTCGCCCATCAGATAGTGTCGCCATGTCTTCAGAACGAAGACCACTACTCCTAACTCCAGGTCATGGGTGGCGTAGTTCTGATCATGCGGCCTCAAATTATGTGATCTATAGGTGATCACTACCCGCTCCTGCATCAGGACACATCTGAGTCTGGTCCTTGATGCATCGCAGTAGACTATGTACCCTATCCCCTCATCCGGAAACCTCAAGATAGGTGTGCTGGTCTATCTCTATCTCAGCTCCTGGAAGCTCTGCTGACATCTGTCCGACCACAAAAAGGGTTTCCCTCTTATTTGTTAAAGCTGAGAGTGGTGCCGAAACTATGGAGAAGTCTGTAACAAATCTCTGATAGTATCCAGCTAGTCTCAAAAAACTATGCACCTCCGTCATGCTCCTAGGTGGCCCCCAAGCTTACACTGCATCGATCATCGCAGGATCCACCGCATCTCCCGCCTCAGAGATGACGTGCCCCAAGAAGTGGACCTCGAGTATCCTGAACTGACACTTCGAGAGATTCCCATAAATCTGGTGCTCTCGGAGTGTGTCCAGTACAACTCGTAAGTGGTAGGCGTGCTCCTCCTCAGTCTTCGAGTAAATCAAAATTTCATCGATGAAAACCAGGAAAAATTGATCAAGGTATGGCTGAAAGATCCTGTTCATGAGTCCCATGACCACTTTAGGAGCGTTTTTCATGCCGAAAGGAATAACCAAGAACTCATAGTGGCTATACCGACATCTAAAGGCCGTCTTCTGCACATCCTCGTCCCGAACTCTGAGCTGATGATATCCTGACCTGAGTTCTATCTTCGAGAACAATCATGCTCCAATGAACTGGTCGAAGAGGTCATCAATCCTCGGTAGAGGATACTTGTTCCTTACTGCCACCTAGTTCAGGCGACAATAGTCGACACAAATTCGCATGCTCCCATCCGCCTTCTTAGCGAACAATATCGGGGATGCCCAGGGTGAAACACTGGGTCAGATGAAACCCTTGCCCTGAATGTCCTCCAAATGTACCCGTAGCTCTGGAAGCTCAGCGGGGGCCATCCGATACTCTGGAGTTGATATCAGGGTTTTCCCGGGGTACAGGTCAATATAAAAGTCTACCTCTATACGAGGAGGTAGTCCTGGAATGTCTTCGGGAAAGACTTCTGCATACTGATCCACCACTACAGGAAAACTAGGACTCTGCATGTCAACTGCTCCTAGGATGAGGCTAGCCAACTGATGAGTGATGGGATGTCCTCTCCTATGCAGAAGTCCATCCTGTTCTGCGAAGGCTCCCTTCTCTCCGGTGAAGGTGAACCTGCTCCCGTTGGTGCGTACACATCACACTTTGTGCCTAATACAGTCGATCTGAGCGTGGACTATAGGTAACCAATCAATGCCCATGATGATGTCGTAAGGCCTCGACGCCGCTACAAGAAGATCCCAGCCAAAGCTCTCGCCTCCTAGAGTAAGCTCACTCTGCTGGCACCAGTGCCTAATCGTCGAGTCTGCTCCCATAGGAGTCTCTAGCCGTAAGGATCAAGCCAACAGCTTTCTCGGAATCTCCGAGCTCCGCACAAGGGTAGCGGCTATGAAATAATGACTCGTTCGTGTGTCTATAAGAACTGAAGCAAAGGTTGAATAGACACAGATAATACCTCGAATCTTCTCATGCGCGTCGTGGTCATAGGCCTCCGCTGCCTGGAGTTGTTCCTATCTCTGCCCGCCAGCTACCTGTGGTCAGGGTGGACCTCCTGGTGGTGGTGGTGGTGGAAGAGCCTCAGAGTGTCGCCCACCTCCTGCTACTCGGCTATCTCCTCTTCCTCATCCGCCTCCTCCCTGAGGACCGCCACGGTAGACCCTCTGCCTCTTCCTGGGTGTCCCCTCAACCGTCTGCTGCTCCTCAGCATAGTGGGTCGGGCAGTCACGAGCCATGTGGCCCTGTCTGCCGCATGTGTAGCACTGCCTGCCTCTCGAAAGACTGGCTCAACGCTGTGTGCCCCAAACTGCTGAGTCAGTGTCCTGAGGTCATCTGCCTGAGAGTCTGGTCTTCCTGGACCCCTAAGTCATCCGTTGATTGCCTGCTGCAGATGACTCTGCTACGTGCCGCCCCGTGGTAGGTCTCGTTGCTGATGTAGACTCAGCAAGAAAGCTCTCGGTCAGAAGGGCTTGCTCCAGTACTCCTGCCTGAGTTGGAATGCTGAGGGAGATCAACGATGCCCTGATCTTATGCCTCAATCCCTGCTCAAAGTTCCGGGCCCAAAAGAATGGGTCTCGTACGATATCTGTCGAGTAGCGCAAGAGATCTGTAAATCTCTTCGAGTACAGGGCGACCGTCAAGTTGCCCGGTCACAGTTGAAGAAGCTCCTGGATACGCACTGCACGGAGGGTGGCTGGGATGAACACTGATAGAAAGAGGCTCTCAAAGTCCCTAAAGAGAAGATATGCCTCATCGTGCACCTAGATCATCAATCTCCACCATCTTCCAGCTGCCGCGTGTAGTAGGCTCGCTGCGAGGATCACCATGAGGTCTGTTGGTGTCCTCACTAACCTGAAAACCCGTACGACTGCCTCCAGCCAGTCCTTGGCTGCCTGGGGGTCCGTCTCCCCGTGGAAACTGGGTGGATGATGGCACTGGAACTCATTAAGTGCACTAAGGCGACGTGAATCGTCAGCGGCTGGGGCTGGAAGCATCGGTGGATCGGAGGGTAGAGGTACTGCATGTGCCTCTGCTGTCAAAGGGCCATGTACCGAAGCCTCGTCGCTTGGCGGGCTGTCGTCACGCTCAACTCTCGGAACCCTTGCTGGCTACCGTCGTGGGGCCATCCTGAAAATGAAACAGGTGCTCCATGGTCAGAACAGTATACCTGGTGATCTGACACAAAGTAATCAAAAAGAAAACATGATACACACATGCAATCACTGTTTTCGTGCATTAAGTTGGAAATCAGAAGTCAGGGTCCTGGTGTACGGATACGTCGGCAGCCGCACCAACACTGGACTCCCTGGACTGATAACCACACTCAATACTCTTAACACTATTGCTTCACATTGAAAAAATCAGAGGCCTGAGTTCCACGGTAGATCCAAACTCCTTTGATACCAATTTGTCACGACCCGTCCTCGGGGCCCGTGTCTTGACTACCCCATGCCCGCCTTCCATAGGCCAGGGGCTGGAAACTAGCTCCAAGGCGTAATTCCCAATCAAATGGAAAGGTATTTCCTTTGTAAAGTAAACAAACATCACAGAGAAAGAAATTAGTAGAAGTAAACACTAAGTAAAGACAGATACAATAGTATGTGCGGAAAAGTAAGTGGTCCGGAATACAGACCCAAACTGAAGGTAATGTACAACTCGAATGGGTAAAAAACAACTGAAAAGTAAAGCCGCAGCCTCGATCCATCCACTGGGACTCCCACCTGAAGGGTGAGTATAGATAGCCTCCACAGCTCCTCGGGTCCAACCGTCCACTCCGAGTACATCCCGTCCAGTGGTCCACCTCCAGGTACCGTCCTGCTCTGCAAGCCTCAACCACGATCATCGATGTCCGTCGTCTGCGACCAACACAACGTAGTGCGGGCATAGCCCGTGCAAGGGTGTGTATAAGATACTCAGTAGGGATACCGACACCCCCGAAGGTCTCCCAGAATCAACAAAGGAAATATACAATCACAAAGTAACATCCGAAACTGCTGAGGTATATGCCCATACATATACCTAAGTCATCAATTCCAGCTCACTCGAACCTCTGAGCCCATGTACAAACCAGTCCACATAGGAAATCACAACCCAGTCCACACATGAAATCATAACAAAATCCACACAGGATAGCACAACACAATCCACAAAGGAAAGCAAAACAGGATTCAGCTCACACAGGTATACTTCTTCGAATGACGATAGAGATGATCATATATATCCACTGATTCATCTAAACCGTCGTACCCACAAAGTATCGATAGGTACTAACCTCCGCAATGAACCACAAAGGATCTGACCCACAGAGGATCGATAGGTAACTAACCCCTGCAATGACCCACACAGGATCAGACCCACACAGGATCTGTAGGCGCTGACCCACACAGGATTGCTGAGCGCTGACCACACAAGATCTGTAGCACTGATCCACGTAGGATCGTTGAGTGATGTAGTCATCGCCGTCGAATCCATTGAGGATCTGTGGACAGTCGTCGTCGTCGTCGCAGTTGCAGCTAGCTGTAGGGTTCCCGCACACAGCAAGATTATTCAAGAGGGTCCGCCCCACAATCCGAGAGGCTGATACATCAACTGACACATAGTCCCAAGTTGATGTATCCAAATGTTTGGTATCATCAACAGGAACTCAACGCCACAGACGGCGCGTCAATCGGACGCCCGGTATTAGAGTTATTGGCTTTTTCGTCCCAGGGGCCCGGTTGGTTTTTAAGTCAACACCAACCCGACCATAATCCACCTGCGTCCAAACCTCGTGCAGAGTAAACAAAAGATCCATCTCACTATGAGGATTCCAGCAAAGTCAACGGTACGTCAATCGGACGTCCGGAGCACAAGTTATGAGTGTTTCCGCTCCGAGGGCCCTGTTGATTTTTGTGTACGAACCAACCCTGCCGAACCCAAAGTACTCTGAAACCTTGACTGTAATATAACGAAACGACTGTCACAATCCAAGGATCACATCTCCTCTGACGGTGCGTCGATCGGAGGTCCGTAGCCCTTGATATGGGAAAAAGACAGAAAGAGGTCTGAAAACGGGGGGTATGGGCCCGGACCGACCCGGCCCAACGCCCCTGGGTTGGCCCGAACCGGGTCGACCCGACCCGGGATGTGCGGCCCGGCTCAGCCGGCGCGGGCGCGGCCCGGTCTCCAGGCGGCTCGGCCATAACGGCCGAGCGGTGCGCAAGGGGGGGCGCCGCCCCCTTGAATGATATGCGGCCCCGCGTGGGGGGCTGCCTCTCACCAACGAACATGGAAGGGCTAATGCATCCCACCTTTTCTGGTCCCGCTTGGTCATGGGACGGCCGACCTGCCGTCGTGGTGGTTCTCCCCAGCGACGCACGGGCGGGTTGCTCCGCGGACCACCGGATGAGTTCCGGTGGTCGGAATTGTACGCCGTCTTCGCCAATGGCCCTCCCGGGCCCCGTCCTTCACTGTGAGGACCTCACATTGCCAGTGCGTCTTGTTTTGATGTCGTACGCCGTTCCGCACACCAAGAACGAAAAGGGCGGTGGGTTCGGACTTGATTGTTGGTCCGCACCCACCGCGTTAGCGGTTTTAAAAGTTTCACAACAATCATTTAAACAAACTGTGGATATAATCACATAGATTAAAATGAACAAGAACCCCTACCTCAATGTTATCGTCGAACGTGAGTTCGTCTCGGATTTAATTGTCACGGAAGAAGAGGATTGTCGCGTCACGGAAGGGGCGTCACGGTGGTTGTGGTACACGGCGTTATGTAGAGAAACTCCGAGGATTAAAATCACACAAATCTAATTGAACCATTTAAACCAATGTTTAAGATATAATTCAAAAATAATTAAAATAACTGTAATCCCCTACCTCAATCGGTTGTTGATAGAAGATTTTCATGAGGATGGAACGTCACAGAAGAAACGTCGCGAAAGGAGGATCATTGGCGTCGATCTCCGAGGGTTCAGGGTTCTTAGTCTCCCTTCATCGAAGGCCGGTGTTCTTCGCGTTCTTCGTGTTCTTCGCATTCTTCACGCTCTTCGCGAAGGAGGATGAAGATCTTTAGGCCTAAGAGTTTTCTCTCAATCCTCTCAACAAGTCACCCATCAAAAGACAAGTGTTGGTCATATTTTATTCTCATGGCAACAATTAGAAATTCAAAGTTAAGAAACGAACCATTAATTCGATGAATTAATGGTAACGACTTAACTTCACAATTAATAGGGGTGTTTAGAATTTAAGTAAATACACCGGTTGACTTTATTTAAAAGAGGTTTTTGTGGGTGCGTTACTTAGAGGGGAAGAAACAGTGGGGCTCGTGTGGGCCCCACCCCACAAATATCCTACCAAGTTGGTAGGATATCGTGGGTTCCACCTTATCCGCATAACCTGCTTAAGTGGCTTTAAGTGGATTTAAGTGAAATAAAATAAAGTTTTTGCACCACTTTATTTTATTTTCTTCTCTTAACGCCAAAAATTAAAAACCACACCCGAGAAAACACAACTCCGGAAGAGGCATTTCGAAGCAAAAATTGGCGTTGTTATTCCATCGGTACCCTCATAATTCTATTCCAAGCACTGGTTCAAAATTTAGAAAAACCCGCTCGTTTGATCAATGAACGTACACGAGGCAAACTTCCTAAAATGATTTCGGGCACCCCTGTCCTCAGAATCACGTTCCGTCAAAAACAGCGTTCTTGTAAAATTCTAAAGAAAATTAAGAAAAAAAATTCCTTGAATTTTATGGGTCTTTACATTTATATCATAAATAATTCACTTTATTCCCATCAATTCCCCCACTTAAATCATTTTCAAAATACATTAAAAAAATTCGTCTGTGTCTTATTTCACATTTTAAAAATGAAAAAAATACTCCCTCTTTGCTTTCTGGTATCCACCAAT